>JXCR01078903.1:2951-27851 GCA_002079205.1 Phalaenopsis hybrid cultivar
AAGTAAGCACAAAAGGAGATTGTTGGAGGAGGAATTGAGGAGACACATGTGAAGGAAATTAAATACATTGGATGTCAAATTTAATAAATTTGGGATTTATGGTGCAACGGGAGAGAAGTGGGTGTTTTGTATGACTTAAGTTCTTTTCATTTTTATCTTTATTTTTATTTTTTGTAACCAAACATCATTGAGTGTTGCAAGTTTGTTGGTGTCACTTCTCCTTCAAATCAAATGAGGATGTGAGTAGTTGTTGAAACAAGCATGCGAGTTTGTTATTACTGTAGAACAATCATTTTTATCAATGCTATTATTTTGCAAGTTCATTTCCATACCATCAAGTAAATCCAAATTTAATAAATAATTATAGGTTTAAAACACTAAAACTATTTGGCATCACAACTATCAAACTTTGCCATTTTATCATTAATTATCTGGCTTTTCTATCAAGATGTTGGATTTGGGATAGGAGGAAATCTTAAATCCAATTTGTCCTTTGAATGGTGGATTTAAGCAATAATGAGGCTGGAACATACTTTATAAGTAAAGTGGGAACTAAATTCCCTAAAATTATATATTGCACAACAAAAGCTAAATTTATCTTAAATCATAACATCTTAAATTTTGGCTAAAATTGAATACTAAACGCCCCTGTGCTAGCTAGTTCCTAAGCTTGCAATGTATGGATATTTCATTATAGGCAAGTGCTCTTGATTATCAACATGAAGCAATGATGAAACCATGATGAAACAATGAGGAACTATTACATCAAATTTTTAGGTATTGAGCTTTTCTTTAAAGGCCTTATGGTCAACTCACTATGAGTGCTACTTTAGTTTGATTGAAATAATTGTTCTTTTAGGCTTCATTCAACAATCTTTTTTTTTTCTTCAAAATTTTTCTTTTCAGTGAAGATTTAATTTATTAGCACTTGATCTAGGTAAATTAGGTTACACAGCCTATGGTTCAACATTATGAAAACAACAAGAGGTCTTTACATACATAGCGCTTAAAACATCCTTATTTACATATATGATACCGAAACTTTGACATTTGCATATAAAACACTTAAATTCTTTAATAAAAACAACAAATGAATTTGAATATACAAGGATTAGAATCTCTCATTTTTCCTCTCCTAGTATCTCTCTGTCTTATTGCTTGGATTGTTTTATGTTCAATTTTCTACTTTTGTTTTTAATTCATAATGTTGAAGTTTTGAAAATAATTGTAAATGAATTAAATATTTAATTATCTTCATGATTTTATATTTTAATTTTCTATTGATAAGTTATTTAAACTTGCTAATAGTTAGGAGATTGGTGTCTTAGTGTACATTGAAATGGAAAAAAGGGATCTAATTGCTGACACAAATACTCATATCAGTAGAATTTCTTCAAAATATAATCTTTTTCAACAAACATTATTTACATTTGGTCGATAAAAAATCTTATGGAAAAGTATATTATGTCGTTTGTTAATGATTTCTATGAATGCATAGATGATGTTCATATGAGTTTATCAAACTCAAAGTTCTTATGGGTCTCTAAGTTTTAATTTAATATTATGTGCTATCTACAAAAGATCATGAAAATATCTATAAACTAATTAAAATTGCATTTTTTTAATATTAATTTGATTTATGGCGCCATTTCTTTTTATGTTATTTTTTTTTATAATAGTAGTCTTCATTCCTTTCGTGTACTTTTTTGTAATGTACGTGCATTTTTCCTATTAGATTAGAGTTAGATAAGCACTTACTTGCTTTGTAATATCTAAAATGAGTTTGAGTAACTAGATAGTGTCAATAAGCATTGATGATTGTTAAATATAGTATCATTGTAACTTACAATGTAAATTATTCATGTATTACTAATATAATACTCATAAAATAAGACTTATAAGATTTGTTGCAGTGGTAGAATGATAATTTAATGTTTTAGCATTGCACAAAAATCTATCACACGAACATATAATTAAAAAGTAGTAGGAGGAGACTCCAATATTTTTTACTTAGTAAAACCCTGGAAATGAAAAAAAAAAAGGGCTTAGCCCAATCAAAGTAATCCAACATGCAATTGTATGTACATAGACCCACTCTTTTCCTAAGTTAGTGAAGATGGAATTACAATGATGATAATCACATATGTATAATAATAGTTTAGATATAATTTAGGCGTACAATAAATCTAGTTGATCATGAAGATTATAGTTGGTGGCTACAATAATGTTAGTTGGCCACAAATGTTGTAGATGATGATTGTAATAGTGATAATTAGCCACAAAAGTACTGGTTGGAAGTTGTAATAGTATTATTCAACCATATAAGTTGTAGCTGATGACTGTAATAGCATCAGTTAGTCACAAAGGTTACATTTAAAAATTGTAGTAATGTCAATTAGCCATGGTGGTCAAAGTTGGAGATTGCAATAATGTCAAGTAGCCACAGAGACTATGGTTGAAAGTTATAATAACATCAGTTAGCTATAGAGGTCACTGTTGGAGACTCTAATAGTGCTAATTAACCACATTGGTCGTAGTTGGATGCAATAATAGCATCAGTTGACCATATAGTCTGTGGTTGTGACTGCAATGCATAAGTTAGCCACACAAGTCATACTTTGAAGCTATAATTGTGTCTGTTTGTCACAAAGGCTAGTAAAAGTTTTCTTCGTGAAGGTTGGGTGGCGCTTTCCTAGTATAATAAATAAAAGGGGCAATTACATACAAATCATCTGAAACTTCCTATTTACAAATAAACTACCCTCTTTCATCCATTTTTCAAATTCTCACTCAAATATCAAAATTCATGGTAAAACCCCACCTCATGTTTTTTATTTATATCAAATTCTCAATGTTTGATCGTTGCACACATTAATACATTGATTCGATTGTTTTAAAAAAAATCACCTTGGTGGTTAATTTGTAATATCAATGTTCAGGTGGTATGTATATAATTATCCCTAAATAACAAAAAAAAACATTTTTTTTTTGGGAGGGTTGATATTTGAATCATTAAGACATCATTAACGATGATGAAAATGAAGATACCAACAACAACAACATCAACTGAAAAATGGGAGAGCAAGAAAAGATGCAAAAATAAGACATGGAGGGAGTGATAATCTCTCTTGCTAGATTATGCAAGATCCAAAATATTGATATTTTGTGCCCTAACATTACCCATTATTTGTTGGTGGAGGTCGGGGGCATGCTTGCAAACAACTAATACAAACGTATATTAAACGATCTCTCTCTCTCTCTCTATATATATATATACACACACACACAGATGCACACACAGATATATATATATATATATATATATATATATATNTCCTATTTTAATTACTCATGCAAAATCAAGAGAACTTTACAAACATGCCGCATGATTCTTATATATTCGCACATATCTAATATTTTGGTGTTATAAATTTATGCATTTCATTTTAACAAAGAGATAGTGATTGCGGTATTTTTGATGTGACGTAAAAATGTAAATGATATGCATGTAAATATGAATGGTTAGAGGTTAGATATGTAAATTCATAAGATTCAAATCATGTGGTATGTTTTAAATGCCTCAATCATAAAAAAATAGAGATATTTCAAGGGAATTTGGTTCCTGCATTCCTACCCTTACACTTCTGGGGAAGCCTTATCCACTCAAACTTCAGCTCCCTACAAATTTCATTTTTTTATTAAGTATTTATTCGTGTGTCAAAATGATAAAATAAATTACCAGAATAAAAATTATATATTTGATCAGAATACTTCAATTTTAATTGAAGGTCTTAACTTTATTCTTTAACCAATGTTGAACTATTATATTAATACTGATAGCAAATATATCGAGCCCAAATGATATCTACTGTATAAAGTAATTCAGTCTAAAAAATTTGAATAAATTTTGGGTGAAAATGAATCTATAAGCCACGATGTCTGTTTTAGGTAAAATATACAAGTAGGGGTGTAAGCAAGTCAGACTCAACTCATGTTCAGCTTGTTTACAAATATTATTGTTCGTGTTCAACTAGTTTATATTCCGAACGCAAAAAAGTGTGTTCGTGTTCGGCACGTTTGCTTAGCGAGTCGAACACGAGCTGTTCGGGAATAGAAAATTGTTTTGGCTACCCTAATCACACAGTCGTAGAATGTTAAGAATTGGGGTAAGATTTAAATTTTATTTTTTATATTAAAACATCATTTTAATATATACATAAAATTCATGAACACTATTTCGAGCCAAAGCGACCAGAACAAGAACACAACAATCTTTGTTCATGTTCGGTTCATTTATATATTGAGCACAAAAAAAGTTTTTGTATTTGTCTTGTTAACTTAGTGAACGAATCGAACANAGGAAGCTCAAATGGATATTAAAAGGTTATTAATAATAATTTACATCATGAGAATTGTCTATAAGAATACAAATATATGATAATATTAGTCTTAATTGGGTCACAACAAATGTATTTGATTATGAAAGCTGTAGTCAGTGGCTATAATAACAATAGTTGATCACGTAGGATGTAACTGCAAGCTGTAACAGTATTGATCGGTCACAAACTGTAATTTGTGATTACAATAACATAAGCTGTAACGGTATTGGTGGCTATAATACAATACAATCACAAAGGTCGTAGTTAGTCGATAAGAGATAGTGGTTGGCAAAGAAGATCGTGGTCAGAAGAAGCTGTAACAGTATGGATTGGCCACATATGATGTACTTTGTGATTACAATAACATAAGTTGGCTATATATGTCGTAGTTGTAAGATGTAACAATAATAATTTGTCATAAAGGCTATAGTTGATGACTACAGTAACATTAGTTGGGCATAGATGTCGTAGTTTGTGATTGCAATAGTATTAGTTGGTTATAAAGATCGTAGTTGAAAGCTATAATAGTAGTAGTTGGCCACATAAGCCATTGTTGAAAGTTGTAATAATAGTAGTCGACCACAAAGACTGTAATTGGTTGCTATACATACATTAATTGGCTACAAATGATGTAATTGGTGACTGCAATCTCATCAGTTGGTCACATAGATGTAGTTGGATACTGTAATAGCATTAGTTGATCATAAAGTCCATAGTTGGTGACTACAAGAGCGTCAGTTTGCTACATAGGTCGTGGTTAAAGACTGCAATTTCGTCAGTTGGTCATATAGGACATGGTTGGAAGTAACAATAATAATCGACCACAAAAACTGTAGTTAATGGTTAAACCCTTTCTCTCTGGACAAGAGTATAATTTTACTATAGAGACAATACTTTTTTGAACACAAAATGCTTTTTTTTTGGAAACAATGTTTGAATTTTTTACTACTATGGTCATAGGCAGTGGTCATGTGTGGTTGGAATAAAGCAACGATGTAATTCCATGTTTATTAAGCTGAAAATTATCGTTAGGTCTTTAATACAATTTTGTACATTACAACTGGATTTGGGAAACGACATTAACAAATAGTGGTCGCTGACGGCGATGAGTTGGGGCAGGGAACAATGGTCAACGACGACCGATGTGTAATGGTCAATAGTAGTTGGTGGCTGCAGATGCCAAAAGTTATCGTCACGTCTTCAATACAATGTTATACTTTGCAACCATATTTGAGATACAAAGTTAGAAANGTGAGTTTCCCCTTCTTTCTTGACTAAGTAATTGTTTTTTTTTTCTTTTCTTCCTTTTTTTTTGTTTTTTTGTTTTTTTGTTTGTTTTTTTTTTGCATAGGAAGCTCAAATGGATATTAAAAGGTTATTGATAATAATTTACATCATGAGAATTGTCTATAAGAATACAAATATATAATAATATTAGTCTTATTGGGTCACAACAAATGTATTTGATTATGAAAGCTGTAGTCAGTGGCTATAATAACAATAGTTGATCACGTAGGATGTAACTGGAAGTTGTAACAGTATTAATCGGTCACAAGCTGTAATTTGCGATTACAATAACATAAGCTGTAACGTTATTGGTGGCTATAATACAATACAATCACAAAAATTGTAGTTAGTCGATAAGAGATAGTGGTTGGCTAAAATGATCGTGGTCAGAAGCTGTAACAATATGGATTGGCCACATATGATGTAATTTGTGATTACAATAACATAAGTTGGCTATATATGTTGTAGTTGTAAGATGTAACAATAATAGTTTTTCATAAATGCTATAGTTGATGACTACAATAACATTAGTTGGCCATAGATGTCGTAGTTTGTGATTGCAATAGTGTTAGTTGGTTATAAAGATCGTAGTTGAAAGCTATAACAGTTGTAGTTGGCCTCATAAGCCATTGTTGAAAGTTGTAATAATAATAGTCGACCCAAAGACTGTAATTGGTTGCTATACAAACATTAATTGGCTACAAATGATGTAATTGGTGACTGCAATCTCATCAGTTGGTCACATAGATGTAGTTGGATACTGTAATAGCGTTAGTTGATCATAAAGTCCATAGTTGGTGACTACAAGAGCGTCAATTTGCTACATAGGTCGTGGTTAAAGACTGTAATTTCGTCAGTTGGTCATATAAAACATGGTTGGAAGTAACAATAATAATCGACCACAAAAACTGTAGTTAATGGTTAAACCCTTTCTCTTTGGACAAGAGTATATTTTTACTATAGAGACAATACTTTTTTGAACACAATGCTTTTTTTTGGAAACAATGTTTGAATTTTTGACTACTATGGTCATAGGCAGTGATCATGAGTGGTTGGAATAAAGCAACGATGTAATTCCATGTTTATTGAGCTGAAAATTATCGTTAGGTCTTTAATACAATTTTGTACATTACAACTAGATTTGGGAAACAACATTAACAAATAGTGGTCGCTGACGACGATGAGTTGGGGCAGGGAACAATGGTCAACGACGACCGATGTGTAGTGGTCAATAGTAGTTGGTGGCTGCAGAGGCCAAAAGTTATCGTCACGTCTTCAATACAATGTTATACTTTGCAACCATATTTGAGATACAAAGTTAGAAACTAGGAGTCGTTGACAGCATCAAGCAAGGGTAATCGAAGGTGGTCAACGATGGTCAATAGGTGGTGGTTGGCTGCTACAGAGGCCGTAAGTTATCCTCAGGTCTTCAATACAACATTATATGTTATAACTGAAATTTGAGATACAACATAAACAAGCTGGGGTCACCGACGACGATGAGCAGGGGGAGCCAACGATGGTCGATGACAACCGATAGATAGTGGTTGAAGATAATCAGTGGTTACGGAGTCCGAAAGTTATCATTGGGTCTTTAATTTAATGTTATACGTTACATCTACATTTGGGATACGATGTTGCAAGTCGAGGTCGCCAAAGATTGGTGGTGGTCGATGGCGGGTGACAAACAGAGGTCAAAGGTGGTCGGCAACTACGAAATTAGGAAGTTATTGTCAGGTCTTCAACTTTATACATTACAACTGTATTTGGGATAGAACATTAGTAAGNACCAAAGCTTGGTGGTGGTCGGCGGGTGACAAACAGAGGTCAAAGATGGTCGGCAGCTATGAAATTAGGAAGTTATTGTCAGGTCTTCAACTTTATACATTACAACTGTATTTGGGATAGAACATTAGTAAGCACAGATCGCTGATGCCAAAGAGTAGAGGCAGTCGATGGTGATCGATTGTGGTCAGCTGTTGCAAAGGCCAAAAGTTACCGCTGAGCCTTTAATATGACGTGATACATTACAACCGTATTTGGGATATGAATTAACAAGCAAGAGTCACGATGACGGAGAGTAGAGGCAGTGGTCGACGGTGGTCAGCAACTATAAATAGCTGAAGTAATCATCAGGTCTTCAGTCCATAACAGACTTTGAATTCCTTCTCTTCCCCTTCCCCATTCAAGTGAAGATAGATGGTTTATTTATAACCTATGGGATAGAGCATTTTGGTCTTTTGACGAATAACTTTCCCAACCACTTGATTGGACAACCAATGATTATTTTTTTAATGATTTTAGTGCCTTCAAGACCTTGGAATTGGGTGATCATGAACTCGTTAAATTTCTCTCACCGAGTTAGCTCGATTTGACCATGAATATGTCAAATTTGAAGTTCATTTGATCAGTCAATTGATGATCCAAAACCTCAAAATATGTTTAATGGCTTGATCTGAGNCGCCAAAGAGTAGAGACAGTCGATGGTGATTAATTGTGGTCGGCTGTTGCAAAGGCCAAAAGTTACCGCTGAGCCTTTAATATGACGTGATACATTACAACCGTATTTGGGATATGAATTAACAAGCAAGAGTCACGATGACAGAGAGTAGAGGCAGTGGTCGACGGTGGTCAGCAACTATAAATAGCTGAAGTAATCATCATGTCTTCAGTCCATAACAAACTTTGAATTCCTTCTCTTCCCCTTCCCCATTCAAGTGAAGATAGAGGGTTTATTTATAACCTATGGAATAGAGCATTTTGGTCTTTTGACGAATAACTTTCCCAACCACTTGATTGGACGACCAATGATTTTTTTTTAATGATTTTAGTGCCTTCAAGACCTTGGAATTGGGTGATCATGAACTCGTTAGATTTCTCTCACCGAGTCGCTCGATTTGGCCATGAATATGTTAAATTTGAAGTTCATTTGATCAGTCAATTGATGATCCAAAACCTCAAAATATGTTTAATGGCTTGATCTGAGCTTAATTGGACTCATATTGAACCAATTATGTTATCATCGAGTTCACTTCTCGTGACAGTCAGTTTGACTATAAACTTACTAAAATCGAGACTCTAGACAATCTTGAATATGAATCGAGAATGTTCTGTACTAAAAAGTGCCTCAAGATTCATGACAGATAAAAATTCTTTGCTAGCTCATTAACACCCATAAGTAAAATGAATGCAATTTAATTAAAATATAGTGTATTTAAAATATTTTTGGAGATGTTTGGTACAAATATATTTCATTTTATTTTTATTTTTGATTTAAAACCTGCTGATGAAGGTGATAGATGTAAGGTAATGCCGGTGGCTAGTGACAACCAACTTTGCAGGTGGGCGGAGATGAGCAGTGGTGGAGATAGGCCACAACCACTGGCAACGGTTGGTGGTTTATTGAGCCAGTGATGGCGGCCAATAGTGACAGACAATAAGAGGTGGACAATGGTAGTGACAATAATGACAAGCGACAGCTTCTGCGATATATTTGAAAATCAATCAAATCAAACAAGTTTAAAATTTTAAAACTAAACTAAAAGATTAGTTTTAAATACCTCAAACTCTCACGCTATATATATTTTTTTCATTCAACGAAACATCGAACCTTTAAACATCCCTGCATCCCTATTGCATTACCATGGTGATGCAACAAACCAAATATCCTTTAAATTCTAAAACCTATTTTATTCATAAAATTCATCAATCACATTCATCAAAACAAACTATAAGATCAACAACAATTCAGAGTTCTTTTTTACCTAGTAATTTGCAGTCCTCCATGTCCTGAAATCTTGATCCATCTCTTCTTATGGCCATCAAAGAAAAATAAATAATACCTGTAATTTATGAATCAGCAATCTTAGAATTTATTAAACTTTGATGTTAGTCATCAAAATCTAAATAAATATTGAAGAATTATGATTTACATCTTGATATTCCATATATATATACTTGCAGGGCACAAAGCAATGCATTCTATGCTAAGGTTGGAGGCGTGAGTAATGCGGAGCTGAATAATCTGGAACTGGAGCTGCTCTTTTTATTGGATTTCAATGTCAATGTGAGCTTGCAGGAGTTCGAAAGTTATGTCTCTTATTTGGAGAAGGAGATGTTGGCAAAGCTGGAAGGCTCAAGGCAGATACACTCTTATGTATAAATATATATTGGCTGAATCATACCAACTGTTAGAGCTGTTAATTCCTCTGTCGTTGCTTGAAATGTTTCAGTATTGAAAACAATAATAAATTGTTTTTTGGGGCATTTACATTCATGTCAGTATGTCTAAAATCTAAATTTTTATTTTTCCTTTTTTTTTTTACATTTATAACACCCAAATGTTTCATATCACATCAAATATATAACTATTAATTACTCTTAAAAAATGTAATGCATCTTTTTCTTCCTTAAGTGATTTAAATGCAAGAATTAAATTTATAAAAAATTATGTGATATATATATATATATATAAATCTTTCTTATTTTCATTCATCAATCTCATGGAATAATGGTACTTACTATCTATATGAGAGGTTAGGGTGTAATAGTATTATGTAGTTTTAAATCTGCATCTTAATTTTTATTTATAAGGTGTCGTAGGTTGAATGGGCTCTGCCTGGAAAATTAATGTGAGTTTATTTATTATTATTAATATTATTATTCTTATTCTTATAATTATTATTATTATTTTTTTTATTATTGGGTTTCATTCTGGAATGATGTCAAAATTGTTCCTCATAATGAAGAGAAGGTCAGCTTTTATGCCAGCATGGTTTTACCTCATGATTGCGCAGAAGGTTAAATGCGTGAACTTCGTTAGCTTAGAAGTTGCTCTCTAAAATTCGATTTCTTTTCTACAGAAGGGATGGAATTATTTTTTTATTTTTTAAAATCTTAAATTTATCAAATCCAATTGGTAAGTTCAACATACCATTTCCTAATTGTGCATTTTTGTCCTAAAAATAATATATAATATTATTTGTGATGGAAATAACAGATTCCCTGCAAAGCTTTCCTTTCTTGTGGCAATGCCTCAAACAGAGCAGATCTCTGCTCGGCTCCCACGCAAACCAAGCAGTTTTTCTTTTTTTTTTCTTTTTTTTTTTAAATCCAACACTTACTTCTTCAGCCTGCCGCTCCGCAGGACAAAGTACGTTGGACCATGTGCTACAAATTACTCCAATAACACGTCGAATTTGTAGCAATGCTGAACTTTGCTCTGCTCACGAACTCAAATCTTTGATACCAATTGTTATGCTAAAGCAATGTGTAAGGATAGAAATTTGCATAACAACAATCAAACATAAAAGATTTACGTGGTTCAACGTTAAGTCTATTCACCTACATCGACAGGGAGAGATTTCACTAGCACGGGAAGGAAGAGAAAAAATGACTTGAGATTACAACTCAACAATGCTCACCATACATCTCACTCCTACCTCTCATGAACCCTAAGTCTTTCTTTTACAAAGGAGGATTAGGATATAAGAATTTCTCCTTAATCAAAGTCTCTCTCAAATACTTCTATCTATTACAACACTGAAATCTAGCTTAAAGAGAAGAATAAAATTATCAACTCTTAGTCTTAATGATTAAATAGCATAACATGTAAATACACATCTGTTAGTTCATTTAATTTTGAACATTTATATAGCAATATTATAAACAAAGAACATTTGACGATACCCAAGCAAAAAAAGTTTCCAAGGACAGATAAACTAAACCGGGAAAAGAAAACAAAAAGGAGAAAAATACTCTGAAAAACTGACAGCTGCATGAAAATAAATGCAAATTCAGGGTTTAAAATTAAGACATGATTTCAGAATATATATACTCAACAAATCAGTAAAAAAATAAATTATTTAAAGTCGTTTCGTCATACTCTCCGCAACTTATAAACTAAAAAGAGTCAAAACGAGGTTACCGTTACTGCTATCGAGATAATTGCTCCTTTCTGCACTTTCGGCAGCTGCATTTGAAGCCATAATCAGCCAGTAGAGCTTGTCGCTCCTCATACGGAAGGTCCTCATCAATGTATGAAATAGTAATCTGAACAAAAAGTGCTATTTTGTTAGATAAAATCAGGGGCATTCACATACGTAACCACCCAATTCCTATGTATTTACATATCCAACACCTAAACTTTATTTTTTTTACATTTATAACACCCAAGTCTTTCAAGTCCTATAAAAGCACCACCATTTTAATTTTTAAAAAGTGGAATACACCTTTCCATGCGCAGGTAAGGTAGTATATATATGTAAAAATTGAAGTTTGAGGGTAGATAAGCAAATATATAAGCATGAGTGGTATGTACTTAAATATTCCTAAAACGTAATCTACAACCATGCTGAAGTCTATCATAAATAAGAGATTCGTTTAGTTGATATTCAAATAAAATGATGGAAAATAATACCTCTTCTCCAATTGAGATTGGGCTGACGGCAATTATTACTGCTTGCCCATCCCTGTCCTGCAGTATGAAATAATATCAAACATGGATTCAGAAACATAGAATTCAGGTAGCAATAATTCAGCACATTCGACATAAAAGAGGATCTAACTGGAGGCGGATGAAACTAGTACTAGATCAAAACCCTAACAAAGAAGTTGAAAGTCAATTTTACGAGGCAATATTGCAAACAGATGAAAATTCAGGGTTGGATGCACAATCTCCAGAACAGTACTGGTTCTCAAAACGGGCAATTTGTTGAATGAAATTGTCTCCCTAGATGCAGCATCAGCAAATTTTAGATCTTTAGGACTGTTTTAGACAATTGTGGAAGATATACATAATTAACTAAATAGCATATGCAGTAAAAACTAAATGAGTCCTAATAAGTTGAGGAGGTCTAAATATTTATCTTTTATCAAGCAAAAAAAATACATACATCAAGCATACTTTTAAGATTTTTGCAATGCAGCATGAAAAAAAATACAATGGTTAATCATATAACATAATACATGACTCTGACATTCAATCAAATAACAGAGCTTAGAAGTACTTTATTTTCTAAAGGACAAAGTGCCTGCTTTAGGGTGAATCATACGATTTCCTGCATGAATTATGATATCAGTCTAGCTCTTGAAAGCAATGCTTTAAAAAATAGATTGAACAAGCAGGTTCAATAGTGAGTAGATTGGCAAGTTCGGATTGACTCTAAATTATCACTAAACTCACTTGAACTGGTCCAATCCTGTTTTCTGGTGAACTAGATCAAACTAGTCGAACCAGTTCATTATTTCCTTTTAAATCTAAATGGCTGATTAGGGCACAACAATTCACTGTTTGACCTCCTCGACTTTGCTAAAAGAATCATGACTAATCTTCTTACATACTTATGCTTCTGTAATCCTCATGTTGTCAGATAACAAAGGTTCTGTTTCTACCTTCATCATTCTCAGCCTCTACACCTGTCACGACATGATCCGGAGGCCTAGAATTCTCATGGGCATAGATGATCGCATGGTAAAATTTATCAACATTTCAATTCCCACAACTAAAAATTTATCATTTAAATAGATCGAAAGGGCCATTAACAAAATTAATTTTAATTTGAAGGAAAAACCAGTTGTGAAAAAAATTATTTTTCTCTACCTTGGTTATGTCATATATATATATAGATATATATATATTTCATCTATCACTCATTTTATGATCCAAAAATTAACCTCAAAAATGTTATTTTGTAATAGTTAATTATCAATATCTTCAAGAATACTGATATATGTAAACTACAGTAATAGCAGTTTATTATTCAATTATAACCATTGAAGAAGAGTCATAACATTCAAAGATAAAATATCATATTTTATCTTATATATATCATGTACATCCATTTCAGGAGCACCATTTAAATTATACTAATGAAGATACATTGATATCAATGTTCTTTTTCAATTTATATACACAAATATCTTAGTATTCTCAACTAGTACCATAAATGAGTAAATTTTATCAGTCAATATATACATACAAGCATTCTAGAATTCATCACATTTTTATTTCCATATCATATAATATTTTCATATATAAATCTATATATCTAATAAGTGAAAACATGACATTTATTTTATGAAGAAACAGACGAAGTACAAGTTTTATGTTTACGTGTGTGTATTAAAATGTAAATCTATATGTAAAATGAATAATGATAAAATATGTTTTAAAATTTGATTTAAATATCCATGCCATTTTACACATTCAGTTTAGAAGAAATAGTATTACTGTAATTAATAAAGTACCCACATCGTATCGGACGACTTGCTTTGTCTTTGAACTTGTAAAAATTAACTTGTAATTTAACATACACTTAAACATAAGACTTGTACTTCATCTTTTTCTTATAAAATTTTCTCTTTATTCTATTTTGCTCTCATAACTACATAAATTTAATTTTAAATGAAGATATAAAACANGTGACTAATCTTCTTACATACTTATGCTTCTGTAATCCTCATGTTGTCAGATAACAAAGGTTTTGTTTCTACCTTCATCATTCTCAGCCTCTACACCTGTCACGACATGATCCGGAGGCTTAGAATTCTCATGGGCATAGATGATCACATGGTAAAATTTATCTACATTTCAATTCCCACAACTAAAAATTTATCATTTAAATAGATCGAAAGGGCCATTAACAAAATTAATTTTAATTTGAAGAAAAACCAGTTGTGAAAAAAAATTATTTTCTCTACCTTGGTTATGTCATTTATATATATAGATATATATATATTTCATCTATCACTCATTTTATGATCCAAAAATTAACCTAAAAAATGTTATTTTGTAATAGTTAATTATCAATATCTTCAAGAATACTGATATATGTAAACTACAGTAATAGCAGTTTATTATTCAATTATAACCATTGAAGAAGAGTCATAACATTCAAAGATAAAATATCATATTTTATCTTATATATATCATGTACATCCATTTCAGGAGCACCATTTAAATTATACTAATNATTAAAATAGTCATTTAAACATAAATGCATTTATTTAGTATTTATTTACCTTAAAACTTATTGTTTAAGTAGAACAATAATGCTCTTACTCGACATGGAGATGGTTTAACTAGCGTGACTCCCATCTTTTTCATCCGCACCTATTCAGACGTGTTGGTCCACTTGAGCTTGTGTCAGCTCTCCTGCTAGCGAGCAACACAAATAATGATATTTTTGTCTCCTACTCTTAATCCTGAGCATGTTTCTGATCCACATGCAAGACCAAGCCCCCTTATTACCAGTACTTGATCCCGTCAACTACAACTCACATGAGTTCGCTTCATTCTAGTCTCATGTGTCGGTCTAGTCGCTACTCACACTCACCTTGATTTCTTGCTTTGCAGTTCGTTCTCGAGTCACTTGCACAATGACATCGCAGAAGCCGAACATCTCATTATTTTGCTCCACTTGTGCTCATCTTCCCTCTCGTCAATTGCCTTCTCACGCTCTCCTACCCATTCTTCTGAGCTCAAGAGGTGTCTCCTTTCCAATCTCTCTGACTCTCTAATAACTTCTCCCGCTCTCTCCTTTTGTCTATGTTTAACTCGTATGGATTAACTCCTTAATATTGGCGATTCCCTCGTTCGTCACTTTAATTTCTCCCTCTCCGTTCACTCCTTCGCCTCCCACATTTCATATTCACCATTGTCACTTCTAGTGAACATGCATGTAAGAGAATATTACAATACCCCGATCCATCTTCTCCCTACCACCTTATGATCGTGCATTCATCACCATCGTTCTCTTTCAAACTTTGCTTCAACCACTTGAACTTTNGTAAACATAAGACTTGCACTTCATCTTTTTCTTGATAAAATTTTCTCTTTATTCTATTTTGCTCTCATAACTACGTAAATTTAATTTTAAATGAAGATATAAAACATACTTAGTAAATTAAATACTTAATATATTATTTTAATTACATTAAATATCATTATTTATCTATATATGTTTAAATTAATATCCATAGTAATAAGTATTTACTTATTATGCAGCCTTCAAATATTTTATCCCTTAATTCACTATTTCTAACAAAATATTTAATTTAAAAATTTAATATTTACATTGTTGAATTTTTCAAAAATTTTCTTCAATTGAATTTCTCATCTAAATAAATCATTTAAAATTAATACCTATAATCAAAAGTGTAAAATATTGTTGCCAATTTATTTTATCTAAATTATAATTTAATCTACTCATTACTATTTTCCTTTTTTAATATATTTATTTTTTATTTTTCATAATTGTCTGTATTATTTATTTCGATAATCTATAGTTATTTATAATTGGAACTTCTAATTAACTTTGATTGTGGAGAAATTTTTAATTTGATTATTTTAATAATTATCACTTGCATTTGATTTTCTTTGTTTAATCTTTGATTAACCTTTGTTTATTTAAACACACACACAACACACACACACACCCACACACAAACACACACACACATAAAAACACATTATCAATTTATTTTAAATCATCTAAACTATTTCTTTAAATAGTAGCATTATTATTTTATAAATTTTTATAATATAATAATAAAATTTTATGAAGGTAAATATTTTATCTCACTATTATATAAGTATATAAATCACATTAGTTAATCTATATTTTATGTCATGGCCAAGATTATTATTATTATTCTAACATTCTTAATTTATATTTTATCACCATTTAATCATCAACAAATTTAAATTTATCTTATTATCATATTTAGAAATTTTAATTAAATAACTTATATATGATATGGAGAATAACTTTAGTAATTTAATTATTACTATTATTATCATTATTATTATTATTATTCACTTGTATAAATCATTATTAGCCTTTAAATTCTCCAAGTTAATATTTAAAATATTTTATACTATTTAACATAACCTTTAAAAATATACTATTTTTTATTTTATTCTTCTTATTACTTTCATTAAAATAGTCATTTAAACATAAATGCATTTATTTAGTATTTATTTACCTTAAAACTTAGGTTTAAGTAGAACAATAATGCTCTTACTCGACATGGAGAAGTTTTAACTAGCGTGACTCCCATCTTTTTCATCCGCACCAATTCAGACATGTTGGTCCACTTGAGCTTGTGCCAGCTCTCCTGCTAGCGAGCAACACAAATAATGATATTTTTGTCTCCTACTCTTAATCCTGAGCATGTTTCTGATCCACATGCAAGACCAAGCCCCCCTATTACCAGTACTTGATCTCGTCACCTACAACTCGCATGAGTTCGCTTCATTCTAGTCTCATGCGTCGGTCTAGTCGCTACTCACACTCAACTTGATTTCTTGCTCTGCAGTTCGTTCTTGAGTCACTTGCACAACGACATCGCAGAAGCCGGACATCTCATTATTTTGCTCCACTTGTGCTCATCTTCCCTCTCGTCAATTGCCTTCTCAAGCTCTCCTACCCATTCTTCTGAGCTCAAGAGGTGTCTCCTTTCCAATCTCTCTGACTCTCTCTCTAATAACTTCTCCCGCTCTCTCCTTTTCTCTATGTTTAACTAGTATGGATTAACTCCTTAATATTGGCGATTCCCTCGTTCGTCACTTTAATTTCTCCCTCTCCAATCACTCCTTCGCCTCCCACATTTCATATTCACCATTGTCACTTCTAGTGAACATGCATGTAAAAGAATATTACAATACCCCGATCAATCTTCTCCCTACCACCTTATGATCGTGCATTCATCACCATCGTTCTCTTTCAAACTTTGTTTCAACCACTTGCACTTTAAGAGACAAATTATAGCACTTAACTGAGATTGCAATAAATTTTACCCTTTAACTTGCTTAATATTATTTCTTTAAGTAGTTAAATTATACTTGGTATTTGGTTGTAAGAGGATTATGCATGTGTTTGTTAATTTTTTTTTTTGTAAATTCAATTGATAATTTAATAGACTTGTCCATAAATTTTATTCCCATAATTAGAGTTTTCCCCTTTTTGTGAAGTAATTGTTTTTAAATAAATTTTCACCAATTTTTAGTTTTTTTTACGTAAAAGATATATTTATTAAGTCCATTTATCAATGACATCAACCAATCTAAAAGTTGAATCATGAAATAATAGTCTTAACCAATTTAATGGCAAGTCCAAGTTCTAAAACAACACTTCAAATTGTATTTCAAAACTTTCATATTCATGTTCGAAAAGGTGTGCACTTCAAAAATATATTTATGCTCTAAAAGATATGAGAAACAAATATTTTGTTGCCCATAGGGTAATCTTAAAGACCAATTATAAAGCAAAATCACAATGCTAAAGTTTCATAAAGAAACAAAACATAATACCATCGCCATTAACTATCCTAAAAATTTGGGAATGATTTTATGATTCCCCGTTGTTCGTCTTTCCTGTTGAGTTGCCTAAGATGTTAAACATATTCTTTGCAAATCCTTTTGAATAAGTTCTATTCCTATTACCTTAGAGCTACACCCTTTTCGTTATAAAATCTTCAAAGCTAATTTTATCTATCAATTTAATAGTGTTTTCTAGCTTCTTTATGCATCTCTAAATCACTCGCGTTCTTTTTTAGCTAACTTGTCCTTAATAGATATCACTTCAACTATTCATCTAAAATAATCAAACTTTAATTTATCTTTTCTAATTTTTCTACATCTCCATCTTAGCATTGCATGCTATACAAAACTTAAAGGTCAATAATTTCTAACTATCCATCACTCAGATTCATGCAATATAAAGGCAAAATCAATGCATATAAATTAGATCATTGAATTCAGGTAACTGTTTTGATACCGCATAAAGTTCCTGCATGAGACACATTGAACAAGAAAAGATGAAAATCAAATAGCCTTGAATGCAATTACTTACCTCGTCCCTTTTGAATGCTTTAGCATTCGGACAGCAAGAATGATTCATGCAACTCTGTATGGGGAAGAATGCAGTGCCTGTTAGAAATGTAAGTGGAAACAATTAGAATAGCGTTTAAATAGGTTATACATATTTGATAAGAACTAAAAGGTAAATTTAAAAAAGGAAATTTTTTTTTTCTTTAATACTTTTAATCACAGCATTAGAATAAGTTTCATTTAGCGTTTAGAGCTAAAGCATTACACATCGCAACAATCAATTGTGTGAAATCCAATCTAGATGTTTGGGGACATAAAGTACCTCTCTAAAGCATCATAGAACCAGTAATGATGCTTCCGCATATAATAAGAGGCAAATGTACTTATGTAGCCACCATATTAATATTTTAAAAGGTAGGGGCGTTGAGCGGGGTATTTTAGCTGTTACGGGACAAGACGCAAGCCACCAATATAAAACAAATAAAAAGCATATAACTATTTAGAGATAAAAATAAAAAATTAAACTCGTTCGATTTCAAAACAAGTCTTCTAAAACTAAAATCTTCAAGATTTTGATATAAATCAATCATAAAAAAAAACAAACATATAAAAATAAATAACAATGTTTGAGTCAAGAAAATAAACTAGTTGTGCTCAATTGATCTCAATCCTTGAATAATTTTCATTCTTCAAGATCATCCACAAAAACTTTTTCTTCTTCACCAATAGATACGTCCAAATCACAACTAGGTCCTTCATGTTATCTATATTCATTGTCCACTTCATTAAAGTCATTCATAAATATATATATTCTTTTTTTTTATAAGAATACATAATTATGTAAAGGACAATTAAAAGTAATTTTTTCATTCAACTTATTTTCTATAAGAATATGTTATAAAAATATCATTTTTTCCTTGTATATGATTTTGTGATTATTCATTTGCATTAATTATGGACAAATTTCTGATTATATCAACAAATACATGTTCTTCATTCACCCAAGAAGGTTCTTGTGGAAGCACTAGATATTCTTTCTCAACAATTCACTCATCTTTAGAGTATATGTCCTTTACTAATATTGGATCAAAGCTTTATGTTCTTTTTATACTTTTCACCTTCAATCTAGTGTTATATCTCAGATACAATAGAGTGTTCAACCCGTTGTGCTCCAATATGTTCCTCTTCTTAGTATAAATCTAAGATAAAAAAAATATCATTTTTAAAAAGTGATATATGAAAACAAATAATACCAATTTAACAAAGTAAAAAATTATTACCGATTCAAAATTGCTCCAATTTCTTTCTCAACTCAATGAATTGCAGACGATGCAAAGAACTCAAATAACAAAATTTCATAACTTAGGTGTTTTTCCATTAAATCTCATACATAATCAGTAGGAGATCTTAACTTCCTTAAGTCAGTGATAACTCTACTCCCAAAATCTCTTCTTAAGTTATCATACAAGTCTAGTCGAATATCCGCTCTGAGACGATCTTCATAATCTAACATTCTTTCCAGACAAGTAATTAACCCTTGCTTCACCTCTTCATCATTACAAAAATTACTTCAAAATAAAATTGGGAGTTTAATAAATAATCAACCGCATGTAATACTTTATGAAGTCGGTCTTTTCATTAGGGGTGAGCATTCAGTCGATTCGAATGGATCGACTTTAAAATTGTTCAAACCGATTATAATCGAAATCCATAATCCAAAAAACTGAACCAATCTAAATTTAGATAAAAACAGAACCGACCGACCAAAATTTAATACGATTTAAACAGTTTGCTTATGAAAAAAATGGAATTTAATTGTTTACTTAAAATTTAGCTAAGAACAAGCATTACAAATCACATAATTTATTCACATAATATCGATTTGATTTCATGAATCCTCTATTTAGTTCAATCAAATATTACATATAATAAAATTTTGATTTTTTTTTACTTTATTCCACTTGAAATTAAAATATAATAAAATTTTTTAATAGAATTTTGGTTTTTCAGTTTGTTCGATTAAATGAAAATTAAAACCAAACCGAAAACCTAATATTAAAGTTTTAAAAACCGAAAAAATAAATCAAATTTTGAAACAGATCCAAACCAAGCAAACTTAATAGATTCAGTTCGGTTTTTCGGTTTTGACCAAATAATATACACCCCTACTTCTCATCTTGCAACAATTTTCCTCCAAATAGGTACATAGTTTTTTTTTTTATTAAGCCCACAATTAAAAGTCATTATTTTTTTTGCAAAATCCATGAACTCATAAATATAACNATTAAGCCCACAATTAAAAGTCATTATTTTTTTTTGCAAAATCAATTAACTCATAAATATAACCTATGATTGACCTTTCTTTCGAGTCAACCTCTCTTTGAATATTTATAAGAGATACAATACTCTTTGATACAATCAGCAAGATAACTCCAAAAATATGGATTGAACAAAATAACAAGTCCAGTTTCAATATCTCCTGTCTTCTTAGGGTCCGTTTGGGGTAGCTTATAAGTGCGGAGGGCGTTTTCAAAACGCCGTCATACCGTTTGGTTCGCGCTTTTCGCCAGCTTATCCGAAACTGCGTTTGAGTTNACAAGATGACCCCAAAAATATGGATTGAACAAAATAACAAGTCCAGTTTCAATATCTCCTGTCTTCTTAGTCTATTGACTAGAACACCTAACTTCTAACGAGAACGTTGCTTGAAGTGGTTTTTTGTATTTGTAAAGGCATTGAAGAGCCAAATATACAATAACAAACCGTGTGATGACTAAATGAACCAATTCCCTCTCCTTTGTAAGAGATCTCACCAAACCAAGAACCATGTGTGCACATATAAATGAAATTAACAACTTCTTTGCTTTTGCAATTGTGCTTTCGTGAATTTTCAACTTTCCAACATCTTATAAAATGAGATCAATACAATATACTCTACAAGGTGTCCAATAGATAAGTTGTCTTCCTTTCATTACATTTTTACCTGCATTCATATAATTTGACACATTATCGGTTATAATTTGCACCATATTTTCTCCTCTACCTCCTCAATAACGTCATCTAAATAAATAATAACTTATCACTCTTTATAGCATCAGAAACATCCACATATTTAAGAAAAATCCAAGCTTGACTATTAGCAAAAAAAAATTAATTAAAGTACATTCATTTTCCATCTGTCAAACTATGTGATATAATCGATCACATATATTTAAAGCATTCTTATACTCTTCTAACATCTTATTAATTTTAGCAATTTCATCCCTGAGTATCCAAGTTCTTAATTCATGCATTGTAGGTAGGGTAAAATCAGGTCTAAAGTTAACATCTGCTTCAAATATAAACATATAGTACGAGTCATTAGTAACATTAAATGTGAATCTGATTGAGTAGCAGAATCTACCAATTGCCTTACATGCTTCATTTATTTTATCTTTCTTCTACATGAAATTTAGAGTAGAATTTCTAGCTTATGTTGTGCAAACGAATCTATTGGACCTCTAACTTTATATGCCATCTGAGTAGTCTAAAAATGATGATTTAATGGCATTTTGACGTTCACATACACTTACTGTAGTACTTCTAATGTCATTTAATACATTGTCACATTGTACTTTGACTTTTGCATTTTCTTTTAATGTTTGCTTGTATTTCTCTTGAACCTCAATGAGGAGTTTAATGCATTTTTTATACTCTTATGTGTGTTAGCAAGATGTTGTTTTATCCTGTTTATTGTTCCACTACACTTCTGATTGAAAAAATTACATTTAAAATATTTTTCATTAGTTGTGTTTATTGTATATTGTCATGAAAATTCTTTGTTAGTGCGACTATTACCGAGCACACAATCCATCCATTCCATTACAAAGTAATTACTAACACAACATATCAAAATTTAAAAAAAATATAGTGCCAAAAATATACAGTCAAAATGAACCTAGATGCAGATTTCATTGTAACTATAGCGAAATGTGCACATTAATTACTAAATAAAACTCATTTTCATACTTTTCTATTTATGCAAAGTTGTGGGCCTCGAGAGAGAGAGGACTGGATCGTGCAATGATGACAAGTGTGGAATCGCGGGCTGAGTGCGGGTCTCTTGCTTGCTATTGGGAAGATGAATGGAAGGGAGGAAGGCGGTTGGAAAGCACGACGCTTTCTACAGCTGTATCTTTTGCCTGTAGAAGACTACTGGAAAGACGAAGCTACGATTTAGGTAGGTCTGAGAAACGCGATTAGGGCTTTTATTTATTTTTTTAATTGGCCTGCAAGTGAGGTGTACAGTCCCCGTGGGTCGCAAAATAAGTTCTTGGGCGTGGAAGGCATGTAGGGGCGTACACTAAGGTGTACAACCCCCGTGGGGCGCAAAATAAGTTCCTGGACCTTAAAGGCATCTCGGGGCCCAATGAGAATTACGCCCCCTTCATTGGGGGATGGGGCGTAATGCCCGCGCCTCGGGCCTCACCTAGGGGCGCGCGCCATTCACGCCTTGTAAAACACTGCGTCATATAGATTCATAATTGGAAAAATTTAATCTGCTTAACATTTAGATGAATAAAAAATTGTAGAAGAATCATACCAGCATTCAATACATTTAAAAATAGGCAATAAAACAAGAAAGTTTTTCTCGGAAATCCAAGCAACAAAGTTTACAAGCTTATTGAAAAAAAAATAAATTTCTAGGCACGAGAAAAATATTTATGTAAACCATAATGCCATAATTCTGGGATTTTGGCTTTTTCTCCTAAGGAACAACAAAAGACTGACGCTCTTCTATGAAAAATGCTATGCTGACATACTGGAAAAGGTAGCTATTAGATAACCAGGAACTTCCGACATGAGGAAAAAAAAAAGTCATCAGCTCCTTAGTCCGTATGTCCAATAAACTAGCTATTAAAGAATTTCCAAAGCTTCATGCTTAATAGAATTTTAAAATCAATTGCGTATACAAAAAACATTCAGTTTGATGATGAGACCTTGACAAAAAACTGAATATTCATCACCAAGAGCATCCAGAAACGGAAGAGTTAACTCAGCTTTTTCCTGCAGCAAAAAAGGTTTCTATGAAGATCTATGCAAACAACTTTTGACAAGGGTAAATAAATACGTACCTTTTGTGGCGATGGAAGATCATCAATATATATGAAGTAGTCCTCCACTGGAGAAGCTACTACAAGATCACTGTACTAATTGGATTAAAATGTTAACTAATAGTAACAAAACTTAGCAAGTGATTCATCTTCACTGATCAAATTTATGAAACCAATTCATATTTAGCATAATTAAAATATGTTACTTACAGATTATTGAGTTCAAACATGCCAATAATATGGCCATATATTTCAAGTGAAAACACTGCAGAAGTTAAGAGGAATGGCAGTGAAATTTTGAAAAGCATAAGAAATTAGAAAAACCTGCCAATTATTAAGTCTGAGATGACAATATTAAAGGATACAAGGTGCGCACTCAATGTCGAAGATGGCTTCCTTGAGAAGTTGTAGAGACTGAAAAAGAAGAAAAATTAACAGAAAAAGAGTTCCACATCTACCAAAAATCAAGCATGCAGAAGAACAATAAGATTTCAATGTTATGATATTCTAATGAAATATTAGAACCAACATCATTAAACTAGTCCCACACATGATTTCAAGATTTTTTAAGATTGTTTGGCCATCAATTAGATGAATCAAAATTTTCTCAATGAAAGAGTACAATTGTATAAGAACGTAATTGCAATTTTAAAATACAAAGGCTTTCAAATAGACTTTTAAGACTGCTTATGCATGCTATCCAATAGGACTCCTTTTTCATATGCTCAATTATTATGAAGATTGATCTCGACTTTGAAAATTATACAAACTTATAGAAGAAAAATAATAAAAGTAGTAAGAAAACAGCCAGATTCTCCACCTACGATGAGAAAAGTCCATCTCATAGCGTGCGTATTTGCATATGCGCATGCGTGTGCAAGTATGTGCATAACTCAACCTTACACCAAGGACTTCTACTATGCCATTTAATCAAAACAATTTGCCTCCATAACCATCTACTTGGCCTCCATATAGATCTCACTAAGATGATCTAACTCATGAGGACCTATAAACATACAATAACCTAGAGAAATGCTATGTAGCACCGACACTTTTAAAAATGTGTCGTAACCGTGTTGGATATATATCAGACACTGACACTAGTTTGACATGCCTCAACACTAGTTTAACACCTCACAATAAGTCAGAATTTTTTTTTTTGTGCCTGAACATGTTCGAGACTCTCCTTGACGACACATAAGACAGGGGCTCAATATGATTTGAGAGAAAACAGGACACTAAAAATAGAAAATTATATATATGTATATACGTGTATATATATATATATATATATATATATATATATATA
>JXCR01078903.1:27862-45477 GCA_002079205.1 Phalaenopsis hybrid cultivar
GAAGATGGCTTCCTTGAGAAGTTGTAGAGACTGAAAAAGAAGAAAAATTAACAGAAAAAGAGTTCCACATCTACCAAAAATCAAGCATGCAGAAGAACAATAAGATTTCAATGTTATGATATTCTAATGAAATATTAGAACCAACATCATTAAACTAGTCCCACACATGATTTCAAGATTTTTTAAGATTGTTTGGCCATCAATTAGATGAATCAAAATTTTCTCAATGAAAGAGTACAATTGTATAAGAACGTAATTGCAATTTTAAAATACAAAGGCTTTCAAATAGACTTTCAAAACTGCTTGTGCATGCTATCCAATAGGACTCCTTTTTCATATNCGAGCTCTTCTAGGGTTTCGCCTCACGGCAAACCCTAGCCTTTGTTGCTATAATTCCACGCTCGTAGAAGGAGGTACACTCCTTTATTTTCGTCGTTTGCTTCGTCGAGCTACGCCTGTGCTCGCTGCTCGCTGTAGGGCCGATCGGGCTCTGTGGCTCCGTTTCCTGCTTTTGCGGCATCGTCTTGCCATTGTTCTTCTGCGCGGCTTTTGTCGAACTGAGCTTTCGACTCTGTCGAGCTCATCTGCGGTTCCTGTCTGCGGTTTACTGTCTTCTGCGCAGCGCCCCGACCTCTTCGACTCTTTGCCCGACTTGCAGGGCTTCTCCTTGCTATGATAGAGCTTCATTCTTCTTCGGTTGAACCTGACAAAACGTCATTTGCCCACGTTGTGGGTAATCCTCAGGGAGAGACGGCGGTTGTGTTCCCCTCAAGTTATAAGAAAAATCGTGATGGTACAGATGACTGCTCCTTTATTAAGAATACAAGCAGGAAAAGTGGGAAGACAACATTCTTTCTATCTGAGCAGAAATTTCAACCCTGACTGACAAATTCAAGTTTGCTTTCATTGACAAATTTCAGTGGGTCACCCACCTATGGAGGTTATCAGGAAAAAAATTGATGACCTCAAATTAGCAGGAAAGTTGAAAGTGGAAAGTCGGGCTCATGGATGAGAGACATGTTTTGATTCAGTTAACCGTGCCTGAAAACTACACTCAGATTCTCCAAAAAAAATCTTAACATTGTTGGCAAACTTATGAAGCTACTCAAGTAGTCTCCGAATTTTGACTCAAATCATGAAACTCCCACTGCACGGTGTGGTTTAGTTTACCTAGTATCAAGCTGCATTTTTCCATCAGGTTCTCTACTCTATTGGGGTCATCCTTAGGGATTCTTTGAAGATAGATCTGCCTACTTTCTACCTAACCAGACCCTCGGTGGTCAGAATACTTATGGAAAGAGATATTACTTTACCTGATGTTACTGAAGTCTTGCTGGGCACAACCCATAATAGTTATTGGCAACAAATCGTTATGAAGCACAGGCCCCCATATTGTACCCACTGTAAGATGTTTGGTCATGTCCTTGATAAATGCCACAAGTTTCATCCAAATTTGAAATCTAAAGTTCAAGTGAATAAAAATGGGTCTAACCCCATTGCTCTTGACATTTTAGTTCCACCTGGGGAGGATACTACCAGACAAGAAGTGTCTGTTGCCCCTGAGAAACCCCCCCATGACACTGTTGTTACTATTACTGCAATTGATGTGATGCTGGCACCTTCAAACCCCATAGAAAACAATATTGATGGGCTATTACTTACAAATGATAGTGTTCAGACTCATAATCAGGAGAGTCTCGTAGCTCCACTTCTTCAGAAAGTTTCTAATGTAAAGGCAACTCATACTACACATATATTAGAACCTATTGTGGGTACTACGGTTGGTAATCCTTCTGCTTCAACTCTACCACCCCATCAGACCGATTCTTCAAAAGAGGAATGACAGATCTATTCCAGGAGGAAGAAGAGGAATGGAGGCCGACTCCAGCTTGGGAACATATTGGATGACAATGACAATCATCTTACCAGCTTATTAGTTTGCTCTAACCCTAAAACTAGAGACAGAGGCAAGACCAAATTGCTCTCTAGCCACCTGATACTATGTATTTCAACACTGTTAGGTTTTTTATTTAAGTATCTAATGTATTTTTCTGTTTTTTTTAGTTTTGGAAACATTTATGGCTTTTGTATGGGCAGGGTGTCCTATTTGGGCCCTCCCACACATTATATTTGTATCTTTCTTTTTATTTAATATATTAGTCTCTTTGGGCTTTAAAAAATAAATATATGTGTGTGTAACCCTAATTATACCTTATAGTCGAAGCTGCTTCTTCTCTCTTCATGTCAAGGCTCCCTGACATTCGTCAAAATTGAGCATAAAAAATGCATCCAACATTTGACAAAGACGAGCGACTAAAGTTCCCATTTTGTATGACGAAGCTGAAAGTTAAAGACCCATCCTGCATTCGTCGAAGCCAAGCGTTATAGTTTTTTTTCGTTCATCGAAGTCGAAGCTCGACCCAATAATGCTAGAGCTATAAGAATCTTTGTCAAAACCTGAGCAGGAATCAAACCTAATCGTTGAAGTCGATCCAAATACCATGAGAACTTTGTGACGCTTGCACTAAAGCTTCTAGTAATCGAAACCAAGTGGTGTCAAAGCGTTATAGTTTGGTAAGTGATAATTTATAATTTTTTTACACTTTAATGAGTTAATAGTTATAAATCTATACTTATTCTAATATTAAAAGTTTAATTTTAACTTAATTAATTAGCTAAAGTTTAATTGTAAGATATTTTAAGTCTTAGTAGATAAGTTGGAAGAATTCTTTTGAAATTTATTATGACAATTTTGAAAATGATTTTTTATAGAGGTTTCATAAAACAAGTTAAATTTTAGTTTTGCATATTTTGTTTTTTGATGCCTTCAACAAAGAATAATGAAAAAATATATCTTTTTTTATATTAATAATTAATTAAATATTAAAATGTGTCTAACGTGTTGTCCTATTTTTTTCATTTATGTCGTGTTTACATATCATGTCATAGCCGCGTCCGTTTCCTCGTGTCAATGTCTGTACACCATATAGTGCACAAGGTGCAATAAATAATGGTGTGACTCAAAGAAGTATGTGTCAAAGCTCATAATAAGGAACAAAAAATCTTTATAGCTCATGAAAGTATCAAATGGAATTAGAGGGTATAAATCAACATCCATGCATCCCAAAACATAATCCTACTAGTGTCTGCTTATCGTATGTATGTATGTATCCATGTATGTATATGAGGGACCAAAAATCTTTTAGTTCATGAAAATATCAAATGGAATTAGAGGGGTGTATATCAACATCCATGCATCTTAGAACATCATCCTACAAGTACATAATCCTACATGTTATATATATTTTCAACAACAACAACAAGCCTTTATCCCACTAAGTGGGGCAAGTAAAGGCACCCTAGGATTAGCATCTAAAGAAGATAAGCTAGTGACAAGTAAGCTTTCAACGATTTGGTCATTTATAAGCTAGTGACAAGTAAGCTTTCAACGATTTGGTCATTTATAATAATGATCAGAACATAAAATAATAAACTAGAAGGTGAAATTAATGCCAAAGTATGGTGATGGACGTTTTTCTCCTATAGAATAATAACCACTTTCCAACCAAATAGGTTTTGCTATTATAGATTGCAAATACAATATAAATTCATTCTCCTTAATTCTCATTAATAGTCAACAAAGTTAATGGAGGTGTACTTAAATTCCCATGAACCCGGTATGACATCTCAGACCTCATCAAGCTTATATAGATCAGCATACTCCCCCATGTCGAGAAGGCTGCAGCCACATTATTGCCGATAAATTCATTGGTGATTGAGAGATCATACTATCTTGTTTCGCAACATCTTCCTGTACCTGCTGACCAAGCTTTATTACCACTAACACATCAGTCTTTTCAGATGGCACACTCATTGAAGCTTTACCTATCTTCAGAGTTATTGAAGTGATATGTGGTCCCAATGAAACACAGTTTATTTCCCAAGCAGCAAAAGTCGCCAGTGCTTCACTATTTGGTGAAGTGCGAAAAAGTTTCTAGTCATGTGTTAGAGTATTCGTTTGAGTGCCTTGTTCCTTTCTTGTATTAGAACCACATCTCAAGCTTAATTGGATGGAAATTAGCAAATGAGATTCACCAAAAATTATTGGCGTTTTGACAATACAAATACTGGTAATTATCGATGGTCTGATCCATCAACAATCAACCAGATGCCATTTCCCTTATGATTTTTTGATGACACACTATCTCCAACAAGGTAATTACTAGAAGAAATGATTCTATAAAAATGAGCCAGAAATAAAATTTTCCAGCAAAAAATTGCCTATCTCAAGCAAATTTGTTGTATCTTCTCATGGAGTAAAGGCCGGAAGCATCCGCCTCAACTTTAAATGGTTTAAGCTAATTTGACAAAAGTAGAATAGGTGCCTTGCTTAAATGTGTTGTTATGTATTTTCCCCAAAAATAATTTATGATTGTTCTTCGTCGGTATATATAATTATGTGTGAGTACAGAGAAGTTTACACATTGTCATGCCTGTATAACCAAATTCTACAGTTGTGGCCAATCTTCGATGGCTTCATCTACAGTATAAAAAATTAACATGAATGGGATATAAATAAATATTATTATTCAATATTTAATTATTTTGTGTCAAGTTGAACATAAACGAACAAACTTTTGTTCGAGTTCGGCTCACTTGCTTGACGAACGAATGGAATAAAAACTTATGTGAATGACTAGTTTTTTTGACAGCTCATAGAAACTTTGACAAATCATCCATCTAAACAATGCTTGTATCTCTTTTATATTATCGTTATTCATTGAATAATAATATCCCTTCCATTTCAATTATTCTTATTGCCTCCATCATGAATATTAATTTTTCAAAATGATTTTATTTTGTCTGACAATATACACAAAGTTGCTAACCGCCATCTTTCGTTGATGGCTTCCTCCTTCATGGAGACTGTACTCTTCCATCTGAACAATGTTTGTTATCTCTTTTATTTTATTGTTCTTTAAATATTAATATCCATTCCCTGGTGATTATTAATGCTATCATGGGTATGGCCCATCTTCTCTATAATAGAAATTGATTCTTTACAACGATTTTATATAGTATCGAAAAATATACACATATTTGCCAACCATCATCTTTCTTCAAAAACACCACGAACAGTGACCCGTGTAGCGAGCTACATGGCTTAATGGCACATTGGTCTAGCAACTCAACCAATTGTTTATCTCTTCATTCTCCAACAACCAGTTGTGATAAATCCCACAACATTAGGCAAAGTAGGGTTTGAGAGGAGGCTGATCTCACGGTGAATAACTTGAAACGACAACTCTCTTAGCTCTTTGAGAAGCTCTTGGCATTCTACCAGCTATTGTAGTCTCAGATCTCATTCCCTTAGACGAAGAAAATCCAAAAATGCACCGTACAGTATTATCTAAAACAGGAAGACCAAAACAAGCATTGTACAATATTGAATAAATAGTAGTTGGACCCAGAGAATGGCAAAATGAATTGAAAAGGTATAGTGCAATCCTGTTAAAATACCATAGAGTTTAGTTCAGCTTGAATGAACAAGCACACAGTAAAAAATCAAACCCAAGACATTTAGTAAATGTTATCTTCTTTGGGAACATGTTGGTTGAATACAGAAGCACTATTTGGGTTATTAAATTATGGTGTGGCACATACATTCATCCAAGTTCCTATTTGATAGATGTCTGTATAGATGGATTTATACACACATGGATAGATTTAAGCATGCATTCAGGCATAAAAGTATTATTTTTATGAGTTTTTCTTCCCCGTAATAGATAGTTATTTACCTATCGTTTCAAGATTTGCAGAACTCTTACAGCAAAATATCACCCTTTAACATATAAACCATCCGATAACCACTTTAAAGAAGATCACATAATATGGATATGCAAACATGTTGACGAATCATGATTGCAATGGTTAGCCCGACCAGCAAATTGTGGAGCATGCTGGATGTCAAAGTTTTGAGAAAAAACTAGGCTGAAATCTAAATAGGCTCAATGTATTTTCCCTTTGCTTTCATTCCATTAAATAATAATCTTACAATCTATTTTAGGTATAAAATAAAGTGCATAATCTATTTTAGATAACTTAATAATACATATTTCTAATCTAAATATTCAGCTAAAAGAGAAATAAATTAGAATAAATATATTGAAAATAAGGAAGCTTCTAATTATAAAAAAGTATTAATTTAGCTACTTGATTTTCATCCTTCCTGATAGACATCTCCCCTCAAATTGATGTTAACTGATCAGGAAGCAACAATTTGCCAACAAGAAGCTGATAATATTGTCAGGACCAAAAATCCTTAGGCTGCCGAAACCGAGTGCCAAAGCCTGAGATTGTCGAAGTCTGAGAGTGTCGAAGCCTGAGAGTGCTGAAACCAGAGAGTGTCGAAACCCGAGAGTGCCGCAACCCGAGAATGTCGCAACCCGATAAGCCGAAGCCTAAGAGTATCGAAGCCCGAGAAAGGTCAACGGTGCTGAAGCCCGAGAGGACGAAGCTTGAGATTGTCTGTTGCCCTCATTTTTAGTGAGGTGTAGTTTTCCTCTTAGGATTTAGTGTCTAGCTTTAAGATTTTCCCTTTGACTATCTTAGAGCCTTAGAAATAGAACCCGCCTCATTTTAGAAATTCAACTTGATTCTTTACTCTTTTGGAGTTTTACATATGTGGTATCGGCTTCTAGCACTTAGAGGTTGAAACCAACACGAGAAAACCCAAAATGAGCCCTATGGGATCATTAAGCCATAGGATGACCGTATGCACAATTTGCACCTTCGCGCGCACAAACTTCCACGATTTAGACAGTCGACACGTTTGATCACTACAATTCGCATCGTCTGCTTCGTTATTTGTCGAAAGCTTAAATAAAATTTTTAAAACGATGATCGTGAACCAAAATTTCGATAAAATTGAATTCGACGTTTTTTTATCCGATCGTCGACGAAGTTGTTCGGACGACCCCAGATCATGAAACACACCGACGTGTCCGAAACGTCAATTTTAGCTAAAAGGGACAACCATTTTGCTAAGACGTCGTGCATGAATAAATTGCACGAAATTTGTGATTTTTTAAATTAAAAAAAATCCTTATTTTAAAATCCCTGAATCCTTAACCCTTGCTCACGCCTCTCGCCTCATCTCTTTCCCGCACGCGAGCCCGACCGAGCATCTTGTCTCCATTCCAGTTCGCAAAACCCGGCCGAGCCAATCGAACTTCCTCTTCCTCGCGAGATATCGGCCCGCGATCCCTCTCCAGTGCTCCAATCTCTGGCAAAAGCTTCCACCTGTGCCGCTCTGCTTCCACTTGCTCCCTCCTCTGCCTAAAAGTTTTGCCTCTGTCGTCGTCTTCCCCCCACGCGACTCTTGTCGCTTCTCTTGGCTCGGCTCACCGTCCAAGTGAATGAAGGTAACTCTTCTCCTCCCCCTTTGCTATAAAAACCCCATTTGGGGAAGGGTTTTGCGTTGGCCGAAAGTTTTAGTGTAAGAGGGAGGTGTTGCCGGATTTTTGGTTCGCTCGAGCCCCTTGTTTATTCGACTTTTTGCTGGGTTTCTCAGCCTCCTTGCTGGTTCACTCGATACTTTTGCTTGGTTGTTTGTTTGACCACTGAGGTATAAACCTTTTGCTTCATGTCTTGGCATTCTTGTTTGTTGGAAGTTCTTTTTGTGGCAAGGTTTAACTAGCTAGTCTATTAGCATCTATTTTCCCTTCTTGTTACAAGCTCTACGATCTCTTATTTTATTGAAAATGGCATCAAATACGTATGGTTTTGGTATCAGATTTTAGGTTGAGGCTTTGAATAGCATGCTATACTTTCTTTTATTAAAGCTTCTCTGGGCTGAATGTGTTCCGCTTGGTGGATTTGGGGGTTTGCATCTCCTGCTTCCTAACTCTAATGCACGGTTTTATGGATATTAAAATGTGATGTGTTGCTTGGATTGGTGCATTAAACTGACTTATTTTGTTTTTTTTTTTAAGGAAGAGAAGAAAGGTGGGGGGATGTTTCGGCTAGCCTTTGTATGAAGAGGTTTGATAGGGCTTGTTACTCAGCCCTCATTCAATCAATTTCTTAGCTTTGATGTTTGCTCTTTTAACCACTTCATATTCACAAATGGTAGCATGGCATGTGGAAGTAAAGCAGCATGGTAGTTTGGAGGAGCTAAATCTCACATTCATGCTTTATAAATATTGATGCTTCTCTTTTGCCTATGTTAGTTGTATTTTCTTTGGAATGTTGGAGTGCCTATTTAGAAGATCCTTTACTTGCTAGCTGTCTTGGTAAAATCTGAGCACTATTTGGTAGTTTCAAACGTGGCTATTTGGGCTAAACCTTGTTGATTTAAGGAGGCCCCCGAGAGGTTCTTTTGTAGGCTTGAAATGTTGCTCTCTAATTGGGCCGCAGTTTTGCAATGCTTGGGGAAGTAGTTTAGAACCCCTCTTCACTTTACTTGTAGCCACATTGCCTATACTCGAGAGGTACATTCCACGGTGTTAGGTTGAGGTAAAACGTATTTTTGATGCAATCTAAATGGTTTAGTGCCTTGTTTTACAAAATTTAAAAAAACTTTGCCTTGTTCTTTTACAAAATCTGGAATGTGTGGTGGCTGCGGTTTTGGCCTTGTAGTGGTTCGATTTTGGCCTTATGGAAAGCTGAATTTAATTATTGTTGGTTTTATGCAAATCTTAAATTCATATATGTTGGGTTCTTTGCAAGTTGAAAACTCTTATGGTTCTTGATTTGTAAACCTTTGGAAAATTGGGGAACTTTGTATAGAGGGCGAATCGATCCTCTCCTCGTCGTTTTGCTTATACACCATGTCATTCACCTATGCTTACACATCCAACACATCGGCTTTTACTTCTTGCATACTTACCACTTAACTCTTATGCATTTACATCCATACCACTCGATATTTTCACTATTTTGGAGAAGAATTGAGGTTTGTTCTTGGCTTGATTAATTGCTGATTTGGAAAGGAGAAATTGTGCAGTTGTTTTAGTGCATTTTGAAGTTTTTTTTTAGGCTTTAATGAGACATTTGATGGTTTATTTAGCTGCAATTTGGGAGGGCTTTTGGCTCGTTTGTTTGGGGTTCAACATGGGCTATTTTGGAGAGTTCGAAATATGTTTGAGGGCTTGTGTTTACTGTTTTAGAAGGTGAAAAATGTCACTTTTGGGAGGGTTAATGTTATTTCATTTAGGAAAGGTGGGGAATCACAAAGGTTTGGATTTACAAAAGTTTAGGGAGCTTCTAGGATCATGATTTTTGAGGAATTTCAAATGATTCTTTCAAATGCACATCGTTGGATGTGGGGATTTATTTTAGATTCGGTTTTGAATGTGGCTTTGAGGGTAGACCTATCCTACTATTTTCGTATTTTAAATGGATCAGTCCCTCAACTTTCTCACCCCCTTTTTCTTCTTTTCTTTCCTTGCTTCTTGGTTTGGTTTAGGTGTTTATGTCCAAAACATAAACGCACATATATGGCATTTTGCTATATATGAACCATCAAACAAGGTTTGTAAGTAGATCGATCTCGGGGTTCAAGGACAACGATGTAAAAGGCATTTAGCTATGTGTGAGAAGTTTTAGCACAATCCTGACTCAGTGACCTTGAGAGAATGAGGAATTGACACTACTACACCTCTAATACTTAGTAAATAGTTGTCAGTTTCTTTTACAAACAGTGGGAAGTTTTAGCCTACCAATATGACTGACCGTTAACACTGTCGTTGACGGTCCCAAACCCGGATGCGAAAAGTGGAGGGTTGCGTTAGGTAGTCAACATCCAGCGTAAAACCTGTAGAAAAAAATCATGACATGAATCCTTTCTTGTGTTAAGAAAGGCAGAGGTAGACCTAAGAAGGCTTCGGCTTATTGTATTAAAAATGATCTTAATTTAATAGAACTAAATGAAAATATGACACTAAATAGGACGCAATGGAGAAAAAGGATTCATGTAGCCGACCCCACGTAGTGGGATTAAGGCTTTGTTGTTGTTGTTGTAATATGACTGACCCATTAACTTTCTAAAGTATGAAAATTTATTTAAGTGATATATATATGTACACACATAATCAACTGAAAAAAAATCTTTCAAAGTGCATGACAAGTTAAAAATTCTTTTGAGAAATGAAATCCTTACCGAATATTTTCTGAAAATTTCACGGGTCAGTCATATGAACTGGGTTAGTGATTACTTTTTTTTGTGACTGTTAAGCCAGCGACCTTTTATTTAGTGTTGGATCACACATACATGGTGTTGATTATTTTGTTAGGGCCCCAAGGGCTTGACTTTGACCCAAGGTCCTGATTTTGAGTCCACCCCGTCCCGAATGCTTACGGTTTTCTCTCCTTTTTTCGGATACTTCGTGTGCTGCTTACAGTTTTATTAAAATTTTGTAAAACACTCGCAGTCTTTCTTAAGATTTTGCTTGTGTTTTCGATGACTTTCTTCGAGTTACCATGAGTCATTTGTCACTATTCTCGAGTCTTTCCAGGTGGTGTTTCTTTTTGCTGCCCATGTTTACTTATATAAATGTCATGTCTGCATGTCTCTTAAAGTCTTGTAATATACTCGTACCTACGACATCGACCACATTTACAGGAGCAGCAGCCTCTTCAGGTATACATGTTTGTTTTATATTTACAGTGTTTTACTTTCTTTACTTGCATACTTTAATGCTCTTTACTGTAAATTTACTGCATTTTCTCTACTACGGATTTTCTTTTACTACATCTGTTACTATTACTTTTTACGCATTATACCCTTAGAATAGGAGGCCAGTAGTATGGTTTTATAGAAGGTACCTAGTGGCAGACCACCGACTCAACAATTGCATGTACATTTAAACATAATTTAAACATGAAATTGCTACGACGTGGAGTTTGGAACTAACACCGTGGGCAGCACGACGAGAATGTACAGAAGAATAACTTCAACAGATGTACAACAGCAAACCACTTCTTTAGAATTAAACAACAAGTCATAGGACTTCGAGGTAGCCTGCCTAGTGCGACATAAATCTTCACTTTATCTTTTAGGTCTTTGCACAGTCAGGTTGTGCAATTTAAGTCCTAACTCGCTTTAGGTTCCGAGGTTGTTGTCCGATACGACGCAAACCCTCATATGTTTCAGGTCATTTGTATGACTGTGTCATGCAAATATAAGTCCTAAATAATAAAATTAGCAAGATGAAACATCAAATAATATCTTCTCGAAATTGAAGACAAACAATAGGATAGTTTGAGAAATCACGGAGGTTCGACTCAGGATCCATGACATCCACTACTTTTCTTTCCCTTGACTCCAGAAATAAGTGTTCCCATTTGGTCCCTTTCCCACTTGAATTTTCTACATCCAACCTTAAAAACCCCACTTTGAATTCATGAAGATAGATACCTCTGATCATCATCGAGAGTGCTCTTAAGTGATTTCAGTCATTTAAGAGGTAATTAACTATAAGGGTTTGCCTCCATAGGATGCTTTAAGGACCCAGGTAATATAAACTCTATCTAATTCTTAATATTATAAAGGGGAATTTGTCGGTCAACATAAATGTTCGTAGACTAAAACTGATGTCATAAATTCTTTAATTTATTTAATTGAGCCTCACGGATAAGTGATATGTCTATTTCTCGGGATAGATATGTCACTTGTAATATTATGCTCGTTTATTTAAACTATCGTCTATATGAAATTGGTTCGGTCTCGTATTTTCAAAATTGAACCATTACATTTCAAAACTATATATATAAATATTATATTAAATCAAATACCTTTTTTCCAATTTTAATGACCGAAAGTGCTGAAGCCCAAGAGTGTCGAAGCTTAAGATCTATTGTTTGTCGAAGCTGATGCCATCGATTTAAGGAATGTTGAAGCCGAAGCTTAAGCGGACGAAGCGAAGCGTAAGAAACAGTCGAAGATGCCACAGAAGCAGCGATGACTACCGAAGGAGATCTGAAGAAATACTAAGACGACGAGCAAACGAGCGAGAATCAAGGCAAAGAAATAGTTCCTCCCTTCCCGTCCAGCAAGAAGACCGGCGAGAAGGGAGTCTTGACGGTACTCCAACAATTATTGGTGGTTAGGGGGAAATTGTGGCTCTAATACAATGTCAAAGTTTTGAGAAAAAATGGGTTGAAATCTGAATAGGCTCAATGCCTTTTCCCTTTGCTTTTATTCCATTATATAATAATCTTACAATCTATTTTAGGTACAAAATAAATTGCGTAATCTATTTTAGGTAACTTAATAATATATATTTCTAATCTACATATTCAGTTAAAAGGGAAATAAATCAAAATAAAGATATTGGAAACAATAAAGCTTCTAATTATAAAAAACTCTTAATTTAGCTGTCTGATTTCCATTTTTCCTGATTGACGCTGGATACAATATAATTTTGTAGCTTCATGGTACTGATCATATAAATTGGAAGGTATTGATGATAGCATTACAAGTACAGACAAGTAATACATGCACAGCTTATAAGTAGTCACCCTTCATCGTAGAAAAAATTAATTAAATCTGAAAGGAGTGTGAATACTCGAGTAATTCTATTAAGNATGTCTTTAAAATAAGTGAGACCAAACGAGTCTCACATTTTAAATAGTTTAGATGATTTAATACAATATTACAAGCAAAACATTTTATTGAAGAATTAATATTCACTTGTAATAGAGATTCAATCATCTGGACTAAACAATTTGTGACATCCGTTTGGTCTGCGAGATTGTCTTATTTGCCGACAAGTTCCCTTACCTAATACGAGGATTAGATAAGGTTTATTTTTAACTGGGTTCCTGGTTCCCTATAGAGGCAAACCCCTATAGTTAATTACATCTTAAATGATCGAAATCACTTAAGAAAACTCTCGAAGAGGCAAGTCCCTATAGTTAATTACATCTTAAATGATCGAAATCACTTAAGAAAACTCTCGATTAAGATCAGGTGGTTTTGCTTTCAAGATTTCAAAGTTTAGGTTGTCACGATTGTACATGGAAAAATCAAATGGGAATGGCTCAAAATAGGAACAATTATTTAAGGAATCCAAAAGGAAGAAAGGTAGGGGATATCACAGATCTGGGGAAAAACCCCGGTGAACTCTCAACTATCTTATTGTTTGGCTTTATGTTTTTTGAAATGATTTAATTTGATATTTCAATCCTGCAAATTATTTATGATTTAGTGATTATATTTACACAATATCGGACTGTGCAAATAACCTAAAAAGATGGGAGGATTTACACCGTACCGCACGGTAACCTCGGAATCCTAAAACGCTAGGACTTATAATTGTACAACAAAGTTGTACAAAAAGCCTAAAAAGTGATCTTATAGGTTGTTATTGAAACTAAAGAAGGTATATAGTGTGATGTGAATGTGTTCATGTGATGTGAAGATGTTTTGCTGCTGCAGATCCACGTGGAAATTGTTTCTCGTCGCGTTGTCCACGATGTTCGCTCCAAACTCTTCGTAGTAGTATCTCCTGGTTTAGTTTTAGTTCTGAAAATGCACCTAACCACTAGGTTATTCTAAACTAAGGCATAGCGTATCAAAGTAACTAAGCATGCAGTGTGAAAGAAAAGTAACAATGTACTATACAGTAAAAAGGAAAGACAGTATAACATGCTGAAAGAAGAGTGTAACGTACTATAAAGAGTAGTATAACAGGACATAAAAAAACAATATAACATGCTGGGAAAATAAAATGTTGTAATATAAATTAAACATGTACACCTGGTAGGTTCATTGCTCTTTTAAGTTTAGCTATTATGCGCTGTGTAAAAGAGGAAAGTATGACCTGAAAAAGACTTAACAGAAACAGATAAATTGTTGGAAAATGACAAACAAATAAAATAAAATACAATATCACATATAAAGGACCAAGAATAAGAAATTTATATGTGATATTGGATGTCCCCAATTGCCAGGAGAATTTGAGTGTAAAACAAACTCAAATCCCGGAGCATTGTGTTTCAGTTTTAGTCAAGTTAATGTAAGAATTTCATTATTTGATCTAATTAAATCAGTCATGAATCACAATCTAGTGCACCCTCGTACCAAGTGTCCTAGTTATTTCATGAACTGGGGTTAGATGTCTGACATCTTAAGACCATTTGAAAATTAGGGTGATAAATTCTCTCTTAAGATGTGCTCCTAAGACCCAGGAAACATACACTTTAGTTTACTTGAAGTGTCTTAAAGTGTCTAACCTCAACTAAGTATCTTTCAACTAACCCTCAAACATCTTTGATTAAGCTTAGCTCACCATCAGGCTCCTAAAACCAAAGGGGTAAACCTATAGCTTTGGCAAAAGAGTTGTGAAGTGTGATTCAAATCTAATTAGGACAATTGGATGTAGGTTTATTCCAAACTTAAAGGACCTAAGTGCAGGTCTATTAATCTTTCCAATCCATGTCCTTAATTATTATCTAAACTCTCATTTTTCTTCTAACCCCTAAATATTCTTCCAATTTATAGTTTTATCCTTCATATGCAAAAAGGAACTATAGATGGTTCATTATTCTACCCCCCTTTAGATTTTATCACCTCGAAGATCCAAATCTTATTTTTAAATTTTCTCTCCCTTTCTCTTTTCCTTAAGACCGTGAATTATTTCTGAATATAATTAAATCAGAAATTCTCATTTTTAACTTGACCATTAAAAAAAAAAAAACAAAACGAACGAAAATGAGACCGATCCATTTTTTTAAAACCAAGCCAAATCAGTGAAGCTTAAAATAAAATCATGAATGTATCGGTCTAAAACGTTTAAATTCGTTAAAAAAAAAGAAAATGACCGGATCAATTTCGAGAAGGATATCCTTTCCAAGTGGCACTTTTATGGATTTCCAAACCCAAGATGAATTCAATTTATATCAAACTCAAAATGAAGCTTCAAGAGCCTTTTACATTTCATAAAAGAAGAGACTAATTAATGGAAAAAAAAATATTCTCTAGCCTTCTAGAAAAACATACTGATGTCAAAATGATTTAATTCCCTCATCCATCAAAAGTTTACAATGAAATATATATCCAATATCTCACAAAAAAACCAAATGTATATTTCGGGTAGGGCCAAAAAGAGAGTTCCACGGGTAAGGCAACATAGGGTATAACCAAGATCGCGGGTAAGGACAACCCAAAGGCAATCTCCAAACAATAGACATCAAATGAGGCTCACGGCCAAACATGGCAAAGGGAGCAAAACGGCCCCAAACCGAGCCCCCAAACAAGATTTAATTAAGCTCTAAACTAGCTCACGGCTAAGGCCCGAAAAAGGAGCAAAACAGTCACCCAATCCACCCCAAATTAACTCACAAACAAGCTCACAAATAGAATTAAGGAGAAGAGCAAAACAGTCACCCAATCCACCTCAAATTAATCCACAAAAAAGTTCACATGTAAAACCAGGGAGGGAGCAAAAACAGCTACCAAACTATTTTTCTCAACAAAGCCAACCGAGCCCAGCACAAGGGGCAAACCGAAATCAGCAAAAAGGAGCNAATAATAATAATTCTCTAGCATTCTAGAAAAACATACCAATGTCAAAACGATTTAATTGCCTCCTTCATAAAAAATTTACAATGAAATATATATCCAATATTTCACAAAAGAAACCAAATGTATCTTTCGGGTAGGGCCAAAAAGAGAGTTCCACGAGTAAGGCAACAGATGGTATAACCAAGGTCACGGGTAAAGACAACCCAAAGGCAATATCCAAACAATTGACATCAAATGAGGCTCACGGCCAAACATGGCAAAGGGAGCAAAACGACCCCAAAATATTTTTCTCAACAAAGACAACCGAGCCCAGCACAAGGGGCAAACCGAAATCAGCAAAAAGGAGCAAACCAGCAAAATATTTCAACCAACATAAAACACTAAAAGGAGCCCAAACCGAGCCCAAGAACATGGCCAACCAAGCCCAGCAAAAGGGACAAACCGAAATCAGCAAAAAAGAGCAAACCAGCAAAATATTTTAGCCAACATAAAGCACTAAAAGGAGCCCAAACCGAGCCCAAGAACATGGCCAACCGAGCCCCAAACATAATTTTCTAACTCTTAAAAATAATTTCCAACATATATTCCATCAAAGGGGCAACAAGAAAAGCAATATGTGATCCCTAAACATAATTTTCCAACTTTGAAAAGTGATTTTCAGCATGTTTTCCATCAAGGGGCAACAAGAAAAGCAAGGTGTGAGCCCCAAATGTAATTTTCCAACTTTGAAAAATGATTTCCAGCATATTTTCCATCAAGGGGCAGCAAGTGAAGCAAAATGGGAGCCCCAAATATAATTTTTCAACTTTGAAAAATGATTTCCAGCATATTTTCCATCAAGGGGCAACAAGAAAAGCAATGTGTGAGCCCCAAATGTAATTTTCCAACTTTGAAAGATGATTTCCAGCATATTTTCCATCAAGGGGTAGCAAGGGAAGCAAAATGGGAGCCCCAAATGTAATTTTTCAACTTTGAAAAATGATTTCCAGCATATTTTCCATCAAGGGGCAACAAAAAAAGCAAAATGTGAACCCCAAATGTAATTTCCAGCATTTAAAAACAACTCTCAGCATATGTTTCAACAAGGGGCAGCAAGAGAAGCAAAATGGGAGCCCCAAATGTAATTTTCTAACTTTGAAAAATGATTTCCAGCATATTTTCCATCAAGAGGCAACAAGAAAAGCAAAATGTGAGCCCCAAATGTAATTTCCAGCATTTAAAAACAACTCACAGCATATGTTTCAACAAGGGGCAGCAAGGGAAGCAAAATGGGAGCCCCAAATATAATTTCCAGCATTTAAAAATAAACTTCCAGCATATATTTCAACAAGGGGCAGCAAGGGAAGCAAAATGAGAGCCCCAAATGTAATTTCCAGCATTTAAAAATGAACTTCCAGCATATATTTCAACAAAGGGCGGCAAAAGAAGCAAAATGTGAGCTCCACATACATTTTTCAGCTCATAAACATAATTTCCTGCATGTATTTTATCAAGGGACATCAAGAGAAGCAATATGTGAGCTCCACATACATTTTTCAGCTCATAAACATAATTTCCTGCATGTATTCAGATGAGGGGCAGCAAGAGGAACGAAACATAAGCCCCAAATGCATCTTTTCCAATTCACAAAATAATTTTCAACATGTATTTCTTACTTTCAAATATTTCAAGCAACAAATGTAATATAGGCAGTCCCTAAATATGTTTTTCCATATGTATTTCTAAAAGAGTAAAATGTATTCTAAGACCACCCAACGATTTCAGATTTTTGCAAATTGAGTACTAACGGTCTCTGAATTTTACAAATTAACCACTGAAATTTTCATATCTTTTTGCAAATCGGACACCAAAGGTACAAGTATTGAACATCCACAAAAGAGTACTTTAAATCTCATAAGAAAAGTGTCCTTGAAAATTTTAGAAAATACAAATCTTGGAAGAATTTTATCAAAACCCATGTGCTAAATTTGTAGGTATATAAGAATTGGATGGCATGCATGTAAATGATTAAAATTCAAATGAAAGAAGTATAAAAGCATAGGAATTACGTGACATGAATCAAGAGTTCTCCAAAACAAACTAGCAA
>JXCR01078903.1:47251-63487 GCA_002079205.1 Phalaenopsis hybrid cultivar
CATAGATTGTCGAGGGAGGTAAATTGGAAGGTCATTGGAATTATATGGCTGAACTAAACATTATAGGATTTTATATGAGACAACATGGATAGTTCTCTTAAGAAGATTAAATGGGAAGGAGAGAACCTTGAAGACATTTGGAATGTTAATAGTGGATATGATGGAGGCATCCACATGCATAAATACTTAAGTATAAAATTGTTGATGTGAATAAGTTTAATGATATGATGATTTTAATTAAATTAATCATCTCTGAGGATATTATAAATGTGGTTAGTTCTTATGCTCCTCATGTTGTGTTATGGATAGTTTAAAAAAATAGTACTAGAAATGGATGAATGAATTATTAAATTTTAGATTTTAGGAGGAAAGAATAACTGCTGCGATTACTTAAATGAACTTATTGATTCAAATAAGATGGGAAATGAGATTTCTTGCTGGTTATGGATTGAGTGATGGAAATATAATGTTTGAAGCTACAAATAGTTTTACAATAGCATATGATTTGCAATAAAACTCACTTGAAAAACATGGAACACTTGACTATTTTTCGAATTGGGCTGATCAAATAACAAGATATAATTTCTTAGAAAAGATAAATCATTTACAAAGATTGGTTTTTAGCCAAAAAAAGTTAACCATACAAAATAGAATAATTGTTTGGCTGTTTTATATTATATAATCAAAATTGTGATTAGAAGAAGTAATCACTCAAGGATAAGATGGTGGAACTTAAAAGAGGAGAATTTAATATTTTAGGATATCATGTTAAGGTAAATTGAAAATTTACATCTGAATTCAAATTTGGTGTGGAATAAGATAGCCAATTGTACTAAGAATATTGCTATAAAATGTAGGATAAACTAGATCATTGATTTAGAAAAGAATAAATTCCAAAACTATTCACTAACCATGCTTGTATGGCTAGTTTATTCTCAGAGCATCATATTTTTTAATTTAGTTGCCAACTAAACAAAATTGAACCAACAGGCTTCCTTTTGTAAAAATTGTGATACAAAATTGATTCAATTTTAGTTCATAGATTATGTAAAATTGTTCCCAATTTAATTTCTAAGGAATCATGTTGGATCAACTTTGTATGGTCAAGTGACTAAACTAAAGAAATGTGATACTTTAGAGCCACATACAAATAGTTGTGGGACTATTTTTGAGTTTAACCGCTACAAGCGAAAAAAAAAATTGGTGTTGGAGTGAGGATGCATGAATTGTGATTAAAGAAAATAGAGTTTTGACAAGTTGATAAATTACTATCGAAGTGAATGTTAAAAGTCATTCAAGGAGTTTAGTTAAGTAATTCAATGGCTATAACTTTTGATGGTTTATAGTATTCTTTAGGAACTAAGTGACGCGGGCGTGAAAGTGTTGGTCTAGTGCCTGGGCTCTTGAGGCAAAGCTTGGAGACTGGTTTCTGTGGGGAAGGGGGAGGGGGTTTGGGTGGGTTGGCCTGGGTTCGGTAGATGATGTGCCTAAGGAGTGAATCACTACTTAGTTGCCCAATATTATTTATATGTTATTTTGTGTGTTTTAGCGTATCATATGTTTTTGTTTCTTGTCAAGAGAGCTTGGTGTCTCTGGTTTTTCCCTCTGAGAGTTGTAACCGACGGCGAGAAGGCACTCCGACTGTAACTCGTACTAAGGTGACGTGTATCTTCTGTTTCTTGCATCCCCACAACCCTTCCTCCCACTGCTCTCCTCGTTCTGTAGCCTGCCAACCCTTTTAATCTCTTCTGTTGGCCGCATAGCTTACTGCTTGATCCAAATCGCCTTGCTTCTAGGATTCCTGTGTTGCGCTCTTGGCAGCCTCCCACCTGTACTTGCACCTTATCATCATCTGATATCTCTCTGCCCTGTTTAACCACCACCTCGCAACTATCACCACCATAGTCTTGCTTCTCCCTGCCCCCCTATTCGCAACCACCTGCTTCCTCCTTCAACCCACCACAAACCAACCACTAGACCTGTTGCTCCGCTATACTTTATTTCTTAATGTCGCCAACCTACAACCATCCTCCACCAGTCACCGCCATTACAGTACCACTCTACATGGGATTGTCGTGTCCTTGTTCTTGTTTCCTTTTCATTATGTCGTTGTACTGTAACAACAATGACAACAACAAACCTTTATCCCACTAAGTGGGGTTGGTTACATGAATCATTTTTCTCTACTGTATTCTATTGAGTGTCATATTTTTAATTTATTCTAATAAATTAAGATCATTTTTTATACAATATGCTCAAGTCTTCCTAAGGTTATATGCTCAAGATCTACCTCTACCTTTTTTAACATAAGTCGAATCTAAAATATCTAATCTCCTAACCTGATCATCAGATGGTCGATGTTTAATGTGACCAAACCATCTAAGACAACTCTCTCTATTCTTGTCTGCCACTTGAGCTACATCAACTCTTTCACGGATACATTCTTTTCATATTTTGTCTCTAAGTATCAATCCGCTCATCCACCTAAGCATTCTCATCTCAACAATACTTAACTTAGTTTTATGCTTCTCTTTTAAAGGCCCACATTCTGCGCCATTAAGCATTGCAAGTCTCACCACCATCTTATAAAATTTTACTTGAAGTCTTAAGCTTTACTTTTTTATCAAACAATAGGTCCAATGCATTCCTCCGCTTCAACCGACAAGCTTGAATTCTACTAATAATATCCCCATCCATATCACCATCACTTTGAACAATAAACCTGAGATATCTAAAATGTCTGATATCAAGTGTCAAATTGAAGTGATTAAATATATGTTTGNACAGGCACTATATCAACTATAAAGAAGTCAGATATTGTATTTAGGAGGATGCCAGTATTGGGTGCTTTTCTTTGATCAGAGTAGAAAATACTTGAGGCTTGTAAGAAAATAATAATTGCCTAATAAATTTTGTATTTTTCTCTCAATCTTGAATGATAGTTGAATGTGAATTTTTGGAATGTAGTGCAAGTGCNGGGTGCTTTTCTTTGATCAGAGTAGAAAATACTTGAGGCTTGTAAAAAAATAATAATTGCCCAATAAATTTTGTATTTTTCTCTCAATCTTGAATGATAGTTGAATGTGAATTTTTGGAATGTAGTGCAAGTGCTAACTGACATCTTCCAGGGAAACCCATCACTTTGTTTGTCGTAAGGTCTAGTCAAAATTTTGGCGACAACTTGGCTCAGCCAAAAAAGATGGTTTCGAGAAACCCAATTAAAAAAAAAGAAAAATAAATAAAATTATACTTCAAATGAATAAAGATAACGGAATACAATGATTTTCAATANGAAAAATAAATAAAATTATACTTCAAATGAATAAAGATAACGGAATACAATGATTTTCAATATTTATAGTAAATTAAAAGAAAAAAAGTTATAAAGATGAAGGAAGAATGAGCTAAAAGATGTCAATTTAATTGGTACTCCTCACCTTCTTTTAAATCCCATTGCAATTGGCTTCCAAGCCTCCAAAAGCAAAAAAAAATTTGAATCATCCGTAGAATTGTGCAAGATGGACCTCTTACTACTTTCAAACTGTGATTGCTTCAGTCTCCTATAACGTAAAATTACAAATGAGATCACCTGAAAAATTAAAAACCAATACAGCAAAATGAATGAAGAATCTATTTTGATAGCTGCAAGCTGCAATGCAAAAAGCTTTTTTCTGTCCATAAAACCATTAAATTATCTGCAGCATTTATCCAAAAGTTCAGCAAACTCTTACATGTGATCTTTATACAGGAATTTGATTTTTTAAGCCAAAATATTATAACGAGAAAATGATATAACTACATTAAGAGAAATTAGCAAGAATTATCAGAGAAAAAAAAAGGAATGCATCAGAAATAAATAAATAAATAGTAAGTATATTTTAATACTCTCAAGTAAAAACCATATGAAGATTTACGTATATGCAACAAAATGAAAAGTTTAATGGCTTCCTCAAATTATGGGGTTGTTTGTTTGTAAAAGATTTGCAAAGTACAATGATTACAATGCATTTGAAATGCTTTTGTGTTGTTTGGTTCACTATAAACTAAATGAAGGTCTATATTTTTTATGTTTAATTCGAAGTAGATTAAAAACAATGTATTTTAAAATATATATTTTTTGTCCGGCGATGGAGGGAGAGGGGCCAACAGGCATCCGCCAATGATGGGCTAAGACCAGCTGCTGTGATGGCAGCGGCGGCCGATGACTATCGGTAGCGGAGGCAAGCGTTGATCGGAGGTCCGCAGTATGCAACAACAAACGTGAACTCATCTTCTAAGCATTTTTCCCGTCATTCTAAATTTCTAATTATATCAATATAGGTCAAGTTGATCAAAATCATTATTTGCAAAGAAATTAAACTACGGTGGCTCGATTTGAATATCTTCTAAAAACATCTTTATAATCAATGCAAAGAAAAATATGGGCAATACTCTGATCTTTAAGATAATCCTATTGTGTGGTAACTCTTTAGCCATTCTAAAACTATTTATAATACTATCAATACTCCATCAAACATATATTTAATCAATTTAATTTGACACTTGATATCAGACATTTTAGATATCTCAGGTTTATTGTTCACAGTGATGGTGATATGGATGGGGATATTATTAGTAGAATTCAAGCTTGTTGGTTGAAGCGGAGAAAAGCATTGGGCCTATTGTTTGAAGTAAAGCTTAAGACTTCAAGTAAAATTTTATAAGATGGTGGTGAGACTTGCAATGCTTAATGGCGCAGAATGTGGGCCTTTAAAAGAGAAGCATAAAACTAAGTTAAGTATTGTTGAGATGAGAATGCTTAGGTGGATGAGCGGATTGATACTTAGAGACAAAATATGAAAAGAATGTATCCGTGAAAGAGTTGATGTAGCTCAAGTGGCAGACAAGAATAGAGAGAGTTGTCTTAGATGGTTTGGTCACATTAAACATCGACCATCTGATGATCAGGTTAGGAGATTAGATATTTTAGATTCGACTTATGTTAAAAAAGGTAGAGGTAGATCTTGAGCATATAACCTTAGGAAGACTTGAGCATATTGTATAAAAAATGATCTTAATTTATTAGAATAAATTAAAAATATGACACTCAATAGAATACAGTAGAGAAAAATGATTCATGTAACCAACCCCACTTAGTGGGATAAAGGTTTGTTGTTGTCATTGTTGTTACAGTACAACGACATAATGAAAAGGAAACAAGAACAAGGACACGACAATCCCATGTAGAGTGGTACTGTAATGGCGGTGACTGGTGGAGGATGGTTGTAGGTTGGCGACATTAAGAAATAAAGTATAGCGGAGCAACAGGTCTAGTGGTTGGTTTGTGGTGGGTTGAAGGAGGAAGCAGGTGGTTGCGAATAGGGGGGCAGGGAGAAGCAAGACTATGGTGGTGATAGTTGTGAGGTGGTGGTTAAACAGGGCAGAGAGATATCAGATGATGATAAGGTGCAAGTACAGGTGGGAGGCTGCCAAGAGCGCAGCACAGGAATCCTAGAAGCAAGGCGGTTTGGATCAAGCAGTAAGCTATGCGGCCAACAGAAGAGAGGAAAAGGGTTGGCAGGCTACATGACGAGGAGAGCAGTGGGAGTAAGGGTTGTGGGGATGCAAGAAAAGGAAGATACATGTCACCTTAGAACAAGTTACAGTCGGAGCGCCTTCTCGCTGTCGGTTACAACTTTCAGAGGGAAAAACCAGAGACACCAAGCTCTCTTGACAAGAAACAAAAACATATGATACGCTAAAACACACAAAATAACATATAAATAATATTGGGCAACTAAGTAGTGATTCACTCCTTAGGCACATCATCTACCGAACCCAGGCCAACCCACCCAAACCCCCTCCCCCTTCCCCACAGAAACCAGTCTCCAAGCTTTGCCTCAAGAGCCCAGGCACTAGACCAACACTTTCACGCCCGCGTCACTTAGTTCCTAAAGAATACTATAAACCATCAAAAGTTATAGCCATTGAATTACTTAACTAAACTCCTTGAATGACTTTTAACATTCACTTCGATAGTAATTTATCAACTTGTCAAAACTCTATTTTCTTTAATCACAATTCATGCATCCTCACTCCAACACCAATTTTTTTTTTCGCTTGTAGCGGTTAAACTCAAAAATAGTCCCACAACTATTTGTATGTGGCTCTAAAGTATCACATTTCTTTAGTTTAGTCACTTGACCATACAAAGTTGATCCAACATGATTCCTTAGAAATCAAATTGGGAACAATTTTACATAATCTATGAACTAAAATTGAATCAATTTTGTATCACAATTTTTACAAAAGGAAGCCTGTTGGTTCAATTTTGTTTAGTTGGCAACTAAATTAAAAAATATGATGCTCTGAGAATAAACTAGCCATACAAGCATGGTTAGTGAATAGTTTTGGAATTTATTCTTTTCTTAATCAATGATCTAGTTTATCCTACATTTTATAGCAATATTCTTAGTACAATTGGCTATCTTATTCCACACCAAATTTGAATTCAGATGTAAATTTTCAATTTACCTTAACATGATATCCTAAAATATTAAATTCTCCTCTTTTAAGTTCCACCATCTTATCCTTGAGTGATTACTTCTTCTAATCACAATTTTGATTGTATAATATAAAACAGCCAAACAATTATTCTATTTTGTATGTTTGCCTTTTTTTGGCTAAAAACCAATCTTTGTAAATGATTTATCTTTTCTAAGAAATTATATCTTGTTATTTGATCAGACCAATTCGAAAAATAGTCAAGTGTTCCATGTTTTTCAAGTGAGTTTTATTGCAAATCATATGCTATTGTAAAACTATTTGTAGCTTCAAACATTATATTTCCATCACTTAATCCATAACCAGCAAGAAATCTCATTTCCCATCTTATTTGAATCAATAAGTTCATTTAAGTAATCGCAGCAGTTATTCTTTCCTCCTAAAATCTAAAATTTAATAATTCATTCATCCATTTCTAGTACTATTTTTTTAAACTATCCATAACACAACATGAGGAGCATAAGAACTAACCACATTTATAATATCCTCAGAGATGATTAATTTAATTAAAATCATCATATCATTAAACTTATTCACATCAACAATTTTATACTTAAGTATTTATGCATGTGGATGCCTCCATCATATCCACTATTAACATTCCAAATGTCTTCAAGGTTCTCTCCTTCCCATTTAATCTTCTTAAGAGAACTATCCATGTTGTCTCATATAAAATCCTATAATGTTTAGTTCAGCCATATAATTCCAATGACCTTCCAATTTACCTCCCTCGACAATCTATGTTAAAAAATTAATAATTTATCACTCCCATATTCTATCACCTTATTCTAGCCCTAATTTCAACTAATTGTTTTCTTTTGCTTTTAAATATATACATCCATACTAATACTTTATGATTTCTAGGCAAACCATCTATCAAAATCACCTTACAATCCTTATAAGGTGTTATTTATATTCAAATAAAAAGTCCATTTTTAATTTGTTGGATCCATGTTTTAAAACATTAAGTGTTCTTCTTGTTCCTTCAAGAATCTGTCACCATTGCAATATCAACAAATACTGCATAATCAATTATAGCTTCGCTTAAAGAATTCCTATCTCCTATTTCATAGCAATTATGAATCATCTCATAACTCATTTTACCAGAACCTAAACTAATAAATATTCTTTCTTCATTAGGCATACAAAAAAATAATCCATCCATTTCTTTCATTTTTTTTTCAAGGAGAATAAGCACCAACCACATTCAAGGTGTCTTCATTTATAATTATCTTAGCACAAAAGGGTTCTTACATACATAGCACTAAGAAAATGAGAATTTACATATATCATACCCAAATTCATATATTTACACATAAAGCAGTTATAACTGGTAGATGGACACAAATATGGCACTATGTAACTCTCTGTTACCTTGGCCACTTGGAGTGAAGTGGGATAATGCTTAGCAGGCCTGTATAACCAATCGGCACAATATTCAACTCTCTGCCTCCTCCATTTCCAGCGGCACTTATATATTCCGACTATAGCAGCCACATCGACAATGATGCAGATCTTGACAACACCCCGCAAATTACTTTTCTTCTCCTACCCTTCATTTACCCGAGCCATCGCCGTTCCGCTGTTGGGCGATTCTCTTGGAAGTCATTGGCGTTCGCAGAAACTCAACTCGTCCTGCCATGACGCTCTTGCTTGTTGACCTCATTTTTGTGAGGTCTTCTCTGCTCCTCCTTAGAGCCTAGGATCTAGTTCTAGGAGTTCTTATTGATCGTCTTAGAAAATTAGAATTGATACCCACGCTTTTAGAAAATCCTAGCCAATTCTTATTTTCCTTTGATGTCTAGCATTTTTGGCACAAGACCATCGTCTTATGAACGAGCGGTTATGGGCCGTTTTGTGAAGACTCAAGGGAAAAGTTCCTAATAGGACTTCAAGCCTTAGGAAAACATCGTCATGACCTTTTCGTCACATACACACACCGAATCCACAAAATTCACTGAGTTGCACGAAATCGACTTCAATTAAGCCCAGAGGAGGGGTAAAAATGCGAACTTCTCCGGACGACCTCCGACGACAAATTGGATTGTGCCAACGCGTCCGGGATACCAATTTTGGTAAGAAAGGACACCCATATTGCCATATTTTTTACACGAGAAAATTGACAAGCAAATCGATGAATTCGTCAAAACGACCTCTGATGGCAAAAAAGACAGCGTCGGTGCATCCGGAATGTCGAAATTACCTAAGGAGAACACCCATTTTTGCTAGGGCGCCGCACATGGATAAATCACATGAAATTTGATATATATATTTATATATATAATTCTATTTTTTTTTAAACCTAAATCCCTAAATCACACGGTTCGCTCGATCGCACGGCTCCTTTCTTCCCGTTCGCGAGGCCGGCCCGAGCCCTCCTTCCTCTTTGATCGTGAGCCCTAGCCGAACCGACAGAGCCCCTCGCTGATCGCGAAGATTCGGCCTGCGGTCCCCCTCCTCGTACGCCTGCCGCCCTGCGAAAAGCTTTCACCTACTCCCTCTGAAGCGCTCCGGCTTTCCCCTCCTACGCCTCTGCGATTCTCGTCGTCATCTCCTCACGCCAGGTTTGTCGCTTCTCTTGGCTCGGCTTACCGCCCAGGTGAGCGATGGTATTCTTCCTCCTCCCTCTTTTGCTATAAAAACCCCATTTCAGGGAGTTCCTAAGGCTGGCCGAAAATTCTAAAGAGAGTGGAGGTGCTGCCAAAATTTCTTCTCTTAAAATCTTCTTTGATTTGTTCATTACCTGTGTGCTTGAGACCTTCTTGGAAGTGCTGTGGGGAACTTTCAGGGCTGAAATTTCGGTGGAGCTTACTTCATTTCTGGAACTTTTGTTTTGGGTTTTCTTGCTTTCATCATTTCTGATTTAGTGGTCAGTTGAGGTAAGCTCCCTATAATTTTCCTCTTCTTTGGTAGTTTGGTTATGACAAATTTCGTATCATGGGAGCTTTTCTTCTTATTCTTTACATAACTATGAACTTACTTGCAAAAATATGAGAAGTGTGATACCCTCTCTTATGTGAAGATTTGAAAGTTGCTGCTTGGAATTCGGGAGTCTTGCTAGTTTGTTTTGGAGAACTCTTGATGCATGTCACGTAATTCCTATGCTTTTATACTTCTTTCATTTGAATTTTAATCATTTACATGCATGCCATCCAATTCTTATATACCTACAAATTTAGCACATGGGTTTTGATAAAATTCTTCCAAGATTTGTATTTTCTAAAATTTTTCAAGGACACTTTTTTTATGAGATTTAAAGTGCTCTTTTGTGGATGTTCAATACTTGTACCTTTGGTGTCCGATTTGCAAAAAGATATGGAATTTTCAGTGGTTAATTTGTAAAATTCAGAAACCGTTAGTACTCAACTTGCAAAAATCTGAAATTGTTGGGTGGTCTTGGAATGCATTTTACTCTCTTAGAAATACATATGGAAAAACATATTTAGGGACTGCCGATATTATCTTCGTTGCTTGAAATGCTTGAAAGTAAGAAATGCATGTTGAAAATTATTTTGTGAATTGGAAAAGATGCATTTGGGGCTCATGTTTCGTTCCTCTTGCTGCCCCTCATCAGAATACATGCAGGAAATTATGTTTATGAGCTGAAAAATGTATGTGGAGCTCATATATTGCTTCTCTTGATGTCCCTTGATAAAATACATGCAGGAAATTATGTTTTTGAGCTGAAAAATGTATGTGGAGCTCACATTTTGCTTCTTTTGCTGCCCCTTGTTGAAATATATGTTGGAAATTTATTTTTAAATGCTGGAAATTACATTTGTGGCTCCCATTTTGCTTCCCTTGCTGCACCTTGTTGAAATATATGATGGAAGTTTATTTTTAAATGCTGGAAATTACATTTGGGGCTCCCATTTTGCTTCCCTTGCTGCCCCTTGTTGAAATATATGCTGAAAGTTTATTTTTAAATGCTGAAAATTACATTTGGGGCTCCCATTTTGCTTCCCTTCCTTCCCCTTGTTGAAATATATGCTGGGAGTTGTTTTAAAATGCTGGAAATTACATTTGAGGCTCACATTTTGCTTTTCATGTTGCCCCTTGATGGAAAATATGCTGGAAATCATTTTTCAAAGTTGGAAAATTATATTTCGGGCTCACATTTTGCTTTTCTTGTTGCCCCTTGATGGAAAATATGCTGGAAATCATTTTTCAAAGTTGAAAAATTACATTTGAGCCAATTGAAAATATGTTGGAAATCATTTTTCAAAGTTGGAAAATTACATTTGGGGCTCACATCTTGCTTTTCTTGTTGTCCCTTGATGGAAAACATGTTGGAAATCACTTTTCAAAGTTGGAAAATTATGTTTAGGGATCACATCTTGCTTTTCTTGTTGCCCATTTGATGGAATATATGTTGGAAATTATTTTTAAGAGTTGAAAATTATGTTTGGGGCTCGGTTGACCATGTTCTTGGGCTCGGTTTGGGCTCCTTTTAGTACTTTATATTGGCTGAAATATTTTGTTGGTTTGCTCATTTTTTGCTGATTTCGGTTTGCCCCATTTACAGGGCTCGGTTGGCCATGTTATTGGGCTCGGTTGGTCATGTTATCGTTTTATGTTGGTTGAAATATTTTGCTGGTTTGCTCCTTTTTGCTGATTTCGGTTTGCCCCTTGTGCTGGGCTCGGTTGTCTTTGTTGAGAAAAATATTTTGGGGTCGTTTTGCTCCCTTTGCCATGTTTGGCCGTGAGCCTCATTTGATGTCAATTGTTTGGATATTGCCTTTGGGTTGTCTTTACCCGTGACCTTGGTTATACCATCTGTTGCCTTACTCGTGGAACTCTCTTTTTGGCCCTACCCGAAAGATACATTTGGTTTCTTTTGTGAAATATTGGATATATATTTCATTGTAAATTTTTTATGAAGGAGGCAATTAAATCGTTTTGACATTGGTATGTTTTTCTAGAATGCTAGAGAATTATTATTATTTTTTTTTTCATTAATTAGTGTCTCTTCTTTTATGAAATGTAAAAGACTCTTGAAGCTTCATTTTGAGTTTGATATAAATTGAATTCATGTTGGGTTTGGAAATCCATAAAAGTGTCACTTGGAAAGGATATCCTTCTCGGGATTGATCCGGTCATTTTCTTTTTATTTTTAACGAATTTAAACGTTTTAGACCGATACATTCATGATTTTATTTTAAGCTTCATTGATTTGGCTTGGTTTTAAAAAATGGATCGGTCTCCTTTTCGTTCGTTTTGTTTTCTTTTTTTAACGGTCAAGTTAAAAATAGGGATTTCCGATTTAATTATATTCAGAAATGATTCACAGTCTTAAGGGAAAGAGAAAAGAGAGAAAAAATTTAAAAATAAGATTTGGATCTTCGAGGTGATAAAATCTAAAGGGAGGATATAATAGTGAACCATCTACCGTTCCTTTTTGCATATAAAAGATAAAACTGTAAATTGGAAGAATATTTAGGGGTTGGAAGAAAGTGAGAGTTTAGATAACAATTAAGGACATGAATTAGAAAGATTAATAGACCTGCACTTAGGTCCTTTAAGTTTGGAATAAACCTGCATCCAATTGTCCTAATTAGATTTGAATCACACTTCACAACTCTTTTGCCAAAGCTATATGTTTACTCCTTAGGTTTTAGGAGTCTGATGGTAAGCTAAGCTTAATCTAAAGATGTTTGAGGGTTTGTTGAGAGGTACTTAGTTGAAATTAGACACTTCAGAACACCCCAGGTTAAAACTAAAGTGTAGACATCCTAGATCTTAGGAGCACATCTTAAGAGATAGTTTATCATCCTAATTTTCAAATGATCCTAAGATGTCAGACATCTGACCCTAGTTCATGAGATAACCAGGACACTAGGCACGAGGGTGCACTAGATTGTGGTTCATGACTGATTTAATTGGATCAAATAATAAAATTCTTACCTTAACTTGACCAAAACTGAAACCCAATGCTCCGGGATTTGAGTTTCTTATACTCAAATCCTCCTGGCAATTGGGGACATTCCAATATCACATATAAATTTTCTATTCTTGGTCCTTTATGTGTGATATTATATTTCATTTTATTTGTTTATTTTTTTCCTACGATTTACCCGTTTTTGTTAAGTCATTTTTTATCCTAATTTTCAAATGATCCTAAGATGCCAGACATCTGACCCTAGTTCATGAGATAACCAGGACACTAGACACGAGGGTGCATTAGATTGTGGTTCATGACTGATTTAATTAGATCAAATAATAAAATTCTTACCTTAACTTGACCAAAACTGAAACCCAATGCTCCGAGATTTGAGTTTGTCTTATACTCAAATCCTCCTGGCAATTTGGGACATTCCAATATCACATATAAATTTTCTATTATTGATCCTTTATGTGTGATATTATATTTCATTTTATTTGTTTATCTTTTTCCTACGATTTACCCGTTTTTGTTAAGTCATTTTTCATGTCATACTTTCCTCTTTTACACAGCGTATAATAGCTAAACTTAAAGGAGCAATGAACCTACCAAGTGTACAGGTTTAATTTATATTACAACATTTTATATTCCCAGCATGTTATATTGTTTTTATATCCTGTTATACTACTCTTTATAGCATGTTATACTCTTCTTTCAACATGTTATATTGTTTTTTCTTTTTACTGTACAGTACATTGTTACTTTTCTTTCACACTGCATGCTTAGTTACTTTGATATGTTATGTCTTAGTATAAAATAACCTAGTGGTTAGGAGTATGTTCAAAACTAAAACTAAACCAGGAGATGCTACTATGAGGAGTTTGGAGCGAACATCGTTGGCAGCGCGACGAGGAACAATTTTCAGGTGGATCTGCAACAACAAAACATCTTCACATCACCTGAACACATTCACATCACACTATATATTTTCTTTAGTTTAAATAACAACATATAAGATCACTCTTTAGGCTTTTTGTACAACTCTGTTGTTACAATTATAAGTCATAACGCTTTAGGATTCTGAGGTTGCCGTGCGGTACGGTGTAAATCCTCCCATCTTTTTAGGCTATTTGCACAGTCTGATATTGTGTAAACATAAGTAATAAATCATAAATAATTTGCAGGATTGAAATATCAAATTAAATCATTTCAAAAGACATAAAGCCGAACAATAGGATAGTTGGGAGTTCACCAGGATTTTTCCCCAGATCTGTGATATCCCCTACCTTTCTTCTCTTTGAATTCCTTAAATAATTGTTCCTATTTTGAGTCATTCTCATTTGATTTTCCCATGTCCAATCGTGACAACCTAAACTTTGAAATCTTGAAAGCAAAACCGTCTGATCTTAATCGAGAGTTTTCTTAAGTGATTTCGATCATTTCAGATGTAATTAACTATAGGGGCTTGCCTCTATAGGAAACCAGGAACCCAGATAAAATAAACCTTATCTAATCCTCGTATTAGGTATGAGAACTTGTCGGCGAATAAGACAATTTCGCAGACCAAATGAATGTCACAAATTGTTTAGTCTAGATGATTGAATCTCTATTACAAGTAATATATTTATTCTTCGGGATAAGTATATTGCTTGTATTATTGTATTAAATCGTCTAAACTATTTAAAATGTAAGACCCGTTTGGTCTCACTTATTTTAAAAATTAAAATGTCACTTTTAAAAATAAAAAAGGGTTATATTTAAATTATTTTCAAAATCACAAAATCACTATTTTTTTCAAATCACGAAGTTCAACAAAAAAAAACGGCACATTGGGCCGCATCCCTCGACAATGGCTTTCATTATTTCCCGCTGTCTTCCCCGCATCGAGCTTTACCAGGGGTAATGATTGGAGTTGCGCTTCGTCGGAGACACCAATTGACCGCCCCTTCACCGCGTCTGCTTTTCCTTCTAGGACTCAAGTGATACATGGCCTTTATGGTCGAGAACCTATTTGGGTCAATTTCAAAGATCAAAGGAGCATCCCAAAGGCTAGGTAATACTTCTCAAAGGTTTGAGTTGATACCGAGTAAACCCAAACTACCAGAAAAAGAAATATTATTTATGAATTCCAATAGGATTACAACGAGGACTCGTCACAAAATAGGAATTAGATAAACACAGGCATAAAAAAGACACACTAGGATGACGACAAAGGGGGTGAGCGACTACAGAACAGCGGGTAAGATGGGGACCACAGGCTGCGGCAGCAGCAGGATGACTATAGAGGGAGTTGAGATAGCCAGGTAGAGTGTTGACGCTGGAGAGGCTATCGGCAGCAGATCAGAGTGCAGGAGAGACTGGCAGTACCAAGTTGGAGCATTGGGGAGGATGTTGACATAAGGTCAAAGCGTTGGAGAGGTTGTCGGCATCAGGTTGGAGTGTTGGAGAGTTGTCAGCAGCAGGTTCGAGCGCTAGAGGGTTGTCAGCAGTAGTCAAAGAGCTGGAGAGGTTGTCAGCAACAGTCAGAGAGCTAGAGAGGTTGTCGGCAACGGGTCAAAGTGCGGGAGTGAAACGTGAAGGGGTGGTAACTTCGGGAAGATGACAACGAGCAGGTGAGAGGAATATGAAAGGATAACTATCCCAGCGGGAGCGAGTTACAGCCAGAGTGCTCCTCAAACCCTTGGAGAAGATCACCACCTTGGACAAGTTACAGCCACAGTACCATCTCACCGTCGGATACAACTCTAAAAAGGAAGAAGAGTACGTCTGCGACTGTCCAAACAAAAAACTCAGCCAAAAAACTAAACCTAAAACAGAGAATAACACATATATAATAGGGGTTGGTAATTAAAATAGGAACAAATTGGAATAGGAAGGAAATAGAAAAAGACAAGGAATAGAAGAGGAAGAATAGAAATAGGATGAATGAGTTCCTTCTATGGAAGGGAATAGAATATGAAATTGGGAGAGGAAAGGGGCGGCAATTCCAGGCCCCACGAAGCTGGCCAATTCAACCGACCACCCAACAAACCCCGCGTTAGTGTCTTTGGGGTGTTGACCTCATTTTTCGTGAGGTCTAGTCTTCCTCTTAGGGTTTAGGATCTAGCCTTAGGGGTCTCCCCNCCCCCATGAAGCTGGCCAATTCAGTCGGCCACCCGACAAACCCCGCGTTAGTGTCTTTGGGGTTAGGGGAGCTTGGACTTCATTCGTTGAAGCTTCTAGTTTCTTGATTTTACAACATGTCTTGATAGAATAACTATGCATTATCTCTTGACACGTTCTAAGCTGGAGTTNGTCTCCCCTTGACTATCTTAGAACCTTAGAAATGGGACCCGCCTCATTTTAGAAATTTAACCTACTCCTGTCCCCTTTTGGAGTTTCGCGTGTGTGGTATCGACTTCTAACACTTAGAATGATGCAACCAACATGAGGAAACCCAAAAGGGATTCCTATAGGACCTTTTGAGCCTTAGGGTGATATTCTGCACAATTCGCACTCCCGCGCGCACAAAGCTTCGCAATTCGGAGAGTCGACACATCCGATCGACGCAATTCGCATTGCCTGCACTATTACCCGTCGAATGCTCATTAAACATTTTGGGACGATCGACCGCGGGTCGAGATTTTGTGAAATTTGATTCTCGACGCGTTTTGACCCGATTGTCGACGACGTCGTCCGAGCGACCCCGGATGACGAAACGGACTGCGCCAACGCGTCCGGAACGTCGATTTTGCCCGGGGAAGACACCTATTTTGTCGCGTCGCCGCGCTCGAGTAAATTGTGTTTTAATATATATATATATATATATATAT
>JXCR01078903.1:71483-82016 GCA_002079205.1 Phalaenopsis hybrid cultivar
GGAGTGAAACAAGAAGTGGTGGGAAAGCCAGGAATATGACAACGAGCAGGAGAGGAGAATATGGAAGGATAATCATCTCCGCGGGAACAAGTTACATCCGGAGCACCCCTCAATCCTTTGGAGAAGATACCACCTCGGACAAGTTGCAGTAGGAGCACCATCTCACCGTTGGATATAACCTAGAAGGGAAGAGGAGAATGCAGGTTGTTGTCCAAACAGAAAACTCAGCCCAAACACTAAATTTAAAATAGAAAATAACACATACATATATAATAGGTACTAGTAATTAGAATATGAAGGATTTAGAATAAGAGATAAATAGAAAATGACAAGGAATAGAAGAGGGAGGAATAAAAATAGGAAAGGAAGAGAAATAGGCAAAAGGAATAGAAATATGAAAAGAACATAAATGGGCAAGGACTAGAAATAGTAAAAAGTTAAAAATAGAAAATGTATAGAGAGGAAGGAGTTTTCTCTATAGAAGAGAGTAGAATGGGAAAGTGGGGAAGGGAAGGGATAGCAATTCCAACTCCCATAAAAGGTCGGTCGGTTCAGCCGGTCATCCAGCAAGTCTCGCGACAGTCACCCGAGATTAGGGGAGCTTCGACTTCATTCATCAAAGCTTCTGACTTCTCGTAGCATGGAGTTAAGCTTGCTACGTTTAAGATAGCAGAGCTAGTGTAGTTAGTCCCTTAATAAGTCGATCATGTCAGCATTGTCATTCCACATCACGTCTTAATAGAAAAAATATACATTATCTCTTGGCACGTCCTGAGCTGGGATTGTATATAGATGTAGGCTCCCATAATATAACTCTTGAGCCGTTAAGTCTAGAACACTCCTCTTCCACTTATCCTACTCAACGAAATGTAACTGATAAACCAATATGGGAGGAGAGATCAACTCTAGGGTGGACTCTGTATCGGGTTGCACTATTCTCACTAACAACTCAGGAGAGACCTCTGCTTCATTGACAAGACTTGAATCCCACAGAAGAATTTCTTCCCCCATGAAGCTCCTAAGATAAATTTCAAGAGTGAGGTTCATCCCTTCTGTCTGGATGTCTGATGATGGGTAACATATTGAAATAAATCTAACACCTGAATAGTTCTATATCATCTTCCCGACATGGCACAAAAGGCCCCCATTTTTTTTGTGTCGGACCTCAGTAGGGGCAACTCAGAAATGAGTCTATAGATCTGAATGGTTTGCTGTTCACTTTTCGTCCTCAAGTAGAAGTTGATCCTCCTCTTTTGTGTGCACACCGTCTTCAGTATCTATTGTGTCACTACCCACCTTTTTAAGGATGTCTGTTGACCTTATTTTTGGTGGGGTTTAGTCCTCCTCTTAGGGTTTAGGATCTAGCCTTAGGAATCTCCCCTTGACTATCTTAGAACCTTAGAAATGAGACCTGTCTCATTTTAGAAGTTCGACCTACTTCTGTCATCTTTTGTGATTTCGCGTGTGTGGTGTCAACTTCTAGCACTTAGAAGAATGAAACCGACATGAGGAAACCCAAAAAGAATTCCTATATGACCTTTCTGAGCCTTAGGATGACCTTCTGCACAATTCGGACTCCCGCGCGCACAAAACTTCACAATTCGGAGAGTCGACACGTCCGATCGCCACAATTCACGTCGCTTGCACTGTTATTTGTCGAAGGCTCGAATAAATCTTTTGAAACAATCGATCGCGGGTCGAAATTTTGTGAAATTTGAATTTTGACGTGTTTTCGACCCGATTGTCGACGACGTCGTCCGACCGACCCCGGATAACAAAACAAATTGCACTAGCACGTCCGGAACGTCGATTTTGCCTAGCGAGGACACTCATTTTGCTTGGGCACCACGCACAAATAAATCGCAAGAAATTTGATATATATATATATATATATATATANAACATCTGAACAATTCTATGTAATCTTCCCGACATGGCATAAAAGGGCCCCATTTCTGACGTGTTGGACCTCTCTCAATAGAGGCAAGCTAGGAATGAGTCTATAGATCTGAGTAGTGTGAAGTTCTCAAATCTAAAGTTGTCATGTCTCTAGTGTCAGTTCCTCGAAATCAAGACTACCCTAAGCACTCACCATGAAATCGGTTGGAGTCTATCTCCCGGCTTAGCTGAAACTAAGTGCATCATTTCCTCAGCGGGAAGCTAGTCCTCTTTTGTGTCCCCAATATCCAACATCTATTGTGTCCCCAACATTCAACATCTATTGTGTTATTACCCTTCTTTTTAAAAAATATTCTGCTCAGTGAACTAGATCACCCCTGTGATTGTACAGTCTGATTCAACATGCCCAAATTTGTGAAACTTGAAATACTTTCTGGCTGCGAGAGATTAAGGGATGTGGATTAGTTCCACCTGTTCTCCTTTCAAAATTCGTTTTTCCTCTGACAAGGTCATCTTAGGTGTTCTCCTAGGTCAATTATAGATGTAAGAACCTGAGGTTGAGTAGTCTGCAACACGTGGTGGTCGTCCGGTGATTTGGTCTCTCCACTACTGAAGCTAGAGTCTGAATCTCTGCCTATAGTAAGCTGGTAGGAACTGACTGGCGTTAGATCTCCCACTTCATCTTCAGATTCTCTCATCCTCCATATACTAACTCTTCTCTCAGCCTCCTCTAATACTGGATTCTGAAATGCATTGGTCTTTCATTTTCATCACTGAAATCCTCCATATGAAAGGGGTAGGAATTCTCGTCTTTTTAGCCTCTTCAATTTTTTCGATCCTCGTCGAGGGTAATCTCCCCCTGGGTTTCATCATCTGTGTGTGTCAGCCTCCACTAAAGTCGGTGGATCTCTCGTTGTACCTCTTCACGGGTAGGCTAGAACATGTATATCCTTGGTAGCATGGCTATGATTTAGAGTTGGGAAATAAAAGATAGTGTAGGACATTAATTGACGGTGTCAAAAAATTAATTTGGGCTTGCAAATTTTGAAAATCAACAAAAAAAAAAATCGGGTTAGGTTGAAATGTGTCTAAAGTTTGGAAATATAAAGGAAATTTTCGGTGAGGAGTTACGACGGATGCTAAAATAAAACTAAGTTAGATTGGCTCTGATACCAAATGATACCGGAGTTAACCCAAATCACAAGAAATACAAATATTGTTGTTAAATTTAAACAGGGTTATAATGATGACTCATCACAAAATAAGAATTAGACGATAACTGACATAAAATGGCATATTAGGGCGTGACGACGAAGGGAGTGAGAGGCTACAGGACAACAAATAAAATGGTGAACTGGGGTTGCAACAATAGCAGAATGATTGTGGAGGTAGTTCTAGCTGTCAAGTAGGGTGCTGGAGGGGCTAGTGTAGCTGGGTGGAGCGCATGAGGCAGTTAGCAGCAGGTCGGAGTGCGGGAGAGGCTGGCGGTAGCAGGTCGGAGTGCGGGAGAGGCTGGCGGCAGCAGGTCGGAGTGCGGGAGAGGCTAGTGATAGCAGGTCAAAGCATTGAAGAGGCTGTTGGCAGCAGCTCGAAATGTTGGAGGGTTGTGCAACAGGTTGGAGTGCTAGAGGGCTTTGCAACAGATCGGAGTGCTGGAGGGCTGTCGACAATAGGTCAAAGTGCTGGAGACGCTGTCGGCAATAGGTAGGAGTGTTGGAGTGAAACAAGAAGTGGTGGGAAAGCCAGGAATATGACAACGAGCAGGAGAGGAGAATATGGAAGGATAATCATCTCCGCGGGAACAAGTTACATCCGGAGCACCCCTCAATCCTTTGGAGAAGATACCACCTCGGACAAGTTGCAGTAGGAGCACCATCTCACCGTTGGATATAACCTAGAAGGGAAGAGGAGAATGCAGGTTGTTGTCCAAACAGAAAACTCAGCCCAAACACTANGCTACAGGACAACAGATAAGATGGTGAACTGGGGTTGCAACAACAGCAGAATGATTGTGGAGGTAGTTCTAGCTGTCAAGTAGGGTGCTGCAGGGGCTAGTGTAGCTGGGTGGAGCGCATGAGGCAGTTGGCAGCAGGTCGGAGTGTGGGAGAGGCTGGCGGTAGCAGGTCGGAGTGCGAGAGAGGCTGGCGACAGCAGGTCGGAGCACTGAAGAGGCTAGTGATAGCAGGTCAGAGCATTGAAGAGGCTGTCGGCAGCAGCTCGAAATGTTGGAGGGTTGTGCAACAAGTTGGAGCGCTAGAGGGCTGTGCAACAGATCGGAGTGCTGGAGGGCTGTTGACAATAGGTCAAAGTGCTGGAGACATTGTCGGCAATAGGTAGGAGTGTTGGAGTGAAACAAGAAGTGGTGGGAAAGCCAGGAATATGACAGCGAGTAGGAGAGGAGAATATGGAAGGATAACCATCTCCGCGGGAACAAGTTACATCCGGAGCACCCCTCGATCCTTTGGAGAAGATACCACCTCAGACAAGTTGCAGTAGGAGCACCATCTCACCGTTGGATATAACCTAGAATGGAAGAGGAGAATGCAGGTTGTTGTCCAAACAAAAAACTCAGCCCAAACACTAAATTTAAAATAGAGAATAACACATACATATATAATAGGTACTAGTAATTAGAATATGAAGGATTTAGAATAAGAGATAAATAGAAAATGACAAGGAATAGAAGAGGGAGGAATAAAAATAGGAAAGGAGGAGAAATAGGCAAAAGGAATAGAAATATGAAAAGAACATAAATGGGCAAGGACTAGAAATAGTAAAAAGTTAAAAATAGGAAATGCATAGAAAAGAAAGGAGTTTTCTCTATAGAAGAGAGTAGAATGGGAAAGTGGGGAAGGGAAGGGATAGCAATTCCAGCTCCCATAAAAGGTCGGTCGGTTCAGTCGGTCATCCAGCAAGTCTCACGACAGTCACTCGAGATTATGGGAGCTTCGACTTCATTCATCAAAGCTTCTGACTTCTCGTAGCATGGAGTCAAGCTTGCTACGTTTAAGATAGCAGAGCTAGTGTAGTTAGTCACTTAGTAAGTCGATCATGTCAGCATTGTCATTCCACATCACGTCTTGATAGAAAAAATATACATTATCTCTTGGCACGTCCTGAGTTGGGGTTGTATATAGATGTAGGCTCCCACAATATAACTCTTGAGCCCTTAAGTTTAGAACACTCTTCTTCCACTTATCCTACTCAACGAAACGTAACTGATAAACCAATATGCGATGAGAGATCAACTCTAGGGTGGACTCTGTATCGGGTTGCACTATTCTCACTAACAACTCAGGAGAGACCTCTGCTTCATTGACAAGACTTGAATCCCACAGAAAAATTTCTTCCCCCATGAAGCTCCTAAGATAAATTTCAAGAGTGAGGTTCATCCCTTCTGTCTGGATGTCTGATGATGGGTAACATATTGAAATAAATCTAACACCTGAATAGCTCTATATCATCTTCCCGACATGGCACAAAAGGCCCCCATTTTTTATGTGTCGGACCTCAGTAGGGGCAACTCAGAAATGAGTCTATAGATCTGAATGGTTTGCTGTTCACTTTTCGTCCTCAAGTAGAAGTTGATCCTCCTCTTTTGTGTGTGCACCATCTTCAGTATCTATTGTGTCACTACCCACCTTTTTAAGGATGCCCCGCCCAGTTAAATAGATCACCACCGTGGTTATGCAGTTTGATTCAACATGCCCAAATTTGCAGCACTTGCAACACTGTCTAGCTGTGATAGATTTAGGGAAGTTGATTTGTTCCACTTGTTCTCCGCTTTGAATCAGTTTTTCCTCTGACATGGTCATCTTGGGTGTTCTCCTGGGTGAAATATGGCTGTAAGACCCTATGGTTAAGATCTGCCTACAATATGTGGTGGTTGTCGCGTGATGTGGTCTCTCAACTTTTGAAGCTAGAGTTTGAATCTTCTATCCATAATAAGTTGTAGGAATTAGAGTTGGATCTCCCGTTTCTTCTTCATATTCTCTCGTTCTCCATATGATGACTTTTCTCTCCGCCTCCTATGATATTGGATTCCGAAACGTCTTGGTCTTTTTTCATCACTGAAATCATCCCAATATAAGGGGTTGAAATTCTCGTCTTTTCAACTTTTCTATTTTCCCGATCCCGGTCGAGGGTAATCCCTCTCTGGGTTTCATCCTCAATATCCGCAAACCTCCGCTGAAGTCGGCGGATCTCTCGCTATACCTCTTCACAAGTAGGCTCAGACATATATCTCCTTGGTGGCAAGGCTAGAGTTTAGAGTTGGGTAAGAGACTAATAGACGGTGTAGAAAAAATTAATTTTGGGTTGTTGACTTTGGAAAATCAACCAAGAAAAATTAGTGTTGTGTCTAAGATTTGGGAATATGAAGGAAATTTTTTTTATGGAGAGTTATGACAGATGCTAGGAAACCCTAGGATATTACTCGGGTTAAACTAGCTCTAATACCAAATGATACCAGAGTTAACTCAAATCATAAAAAATATAAATATTACTATTGAATTCAAATAGGATTACAACAACGACTCATCACGAAACAGAAATTAGATGATAACTAACATAAAAGGACACACTAGGGTGTTGGTGAAGGGGTGAGCGATGATACGTCTAAAAAAGGTTCAATTTTTCATATATTTTTGTAATGTTTATATTTGGTGATTTTCAATAATATTGCACTTTAAAGAAAAGTACTTTATATATTTTTTATTTCAGGGACAAGAAATAGAGTTTTAGAGAAAAAAATAAAAACGGTATAATTTGAAGCAAAAACGAGCAAGAAATAAAATTTTGTCCTGGCACATTTCGATATCATTCTATGCTTAATCTCTTTTACAATTCTCACACATTTTTGAATGAAATTACACTTTAAAAGAAATTTATTTTTATGCTTATTTTGTAGGTTTATCTGTTAGGAACGCAACACAACTGAAATACGGCGAAACCGAGCTAAAACGGAGTCAAACGAAGCAAAATGGTGGAGCTGCGCAGGGTGGGTGCGACGGCGCCAGAACCGGCGCCGACAGCGCCAAAGAGTAGAAAACGACACCAAAACAGCGCCGACAACGCCCGAGATGGTTTGGACGCAATCCTGAGCGAATTTCTAGAAGATTCAATGTATTTGGATATTTTTTGGAAAGTTGCTTGAGGCATCTCTTAGAAAATTCGTCCCTACACTATAATAAAGTGCTTTTATGTCAGAAAAAATGGTGTGAGTGGAAAAATATGGAGAATTTTTAGTGATCATAGAATAGGAGTAGAAATATAGATTTCTACCTATTTGGAGAGATTGGTGAGGGGATTTTGAGAGAATCTGTAAGGGAATGTTTTAGCATTGCATGGATCAGCGGGAGACTTTGTGGGAGAGATTTTCAACTTTCTTTCAAGGGGAAAAAGCTAAGTATTGTGTTCTTCATTATCTTATGATTTTGTAAACACTTATCTAGTGGATTTGTTTTGATTTAATGAAGTTTTTCATTGTGCTTTCTTCATGTTTTGTAATGTGTTTCTCTTACTCTTTCTTTTTTTTGAAAAGAGTAGCACGAGAAAATTATGTTGTTATTTTCCTTTTACTTTTCTTTTGCAATGAGTAGGATTCAGCCCCCATGAAGGTCGGTCGGTTCAGCCGACCACCCAGCAAGCTCCGCATCATGGGCATCATGCCACCAACGAAGATTTGATGGGCATAATGGAAAGGGTGGATGGCAACAACGATGGCCTTATCGACCTAGAAGAGTTTAGCGAGCTATGCACCACATTTGGATCAGAAATTGGGGCTGAAGAATAGAAGGATGGCGAGCTCAGAGAAGTGTTTGGCGTGTTCAACGGGAATGAAGAGGGCCTAATTACTGCAAAGGAGCTCAACCTGATTCTAAAATCACTTGAGCTCTAAAAAGGAGATTGCAGTGAGGCCTATTGTGATATGATTAGTAGGTTAGTTTGGATGGAGATGGGATGGTTAAATTCGAATAGTTTAAGATGATGATGGTCGATAACGGAGGAATCTTCTTCCTTCGGGGTATTTCTTTTGAATCTTAGGTTTTTTGTGGTAGCTTCCTCCCTACAAGCATTCACCTGACCTTTGAGATGCTCCTCCAATCCGCCTCCGGTGATGGCACTTGCTCCCCTAAATGNCTATTCTTCCTCCTCCCTCTTTTACTATAAAAACCCCATTTAGGGGAGTTCCTAGGGCTGGCCGAAATTTTCAGAGGAAGGGAGAGGTGCTGCTGAAATTTTGTGGGGCTTATTCTTGCATTTTCTTTGGTTCTGCCTCAAGGGATAACTTCTTGCCCTCTCTTTTCTCCTCATTTTAAATTCTCAAGGTGCTTCTTCAGTTTGATTTTATATGAAAAAAAATCGGTGGCTTATAAAAAAAAAGGGAGAGAAAAGATAAGTTTTGTTTCTTGAGGATTTCATGAGATACATCCTTTCATTTGGAATATTTAAGATGGTCGGATTTTCATCATGCTAAAGTCATAGAAGCGTTTGATTGAATCATATGAATTGTGTTTTGTTGGTGTTATCACTCCACATGTACTGTTTGTTTAATTTTAAGTTAGGAAAGAAAAAAAAATAAAAAAAAGAGGCCTAGATTGGTTTGATTTATTCATATTTATAGCAAAGCTCTAGTGACATACTTGATTTGCCTATTTGAGGGCAAACTTTGGAATATTCATTCATTTTTGAAGCACTCCTCGCATGCTAGAATTTGACATATAACTCTCTTTCACATGATATATAAGTTAGAATTTGAAGCTCTCTTTCTACATTAAGCTTCAATACATGTGCTCAATTTTTTAAATGTTACTTATACATCAACATTAGCATTTATATGGCCCTCTAATCTCTTTCTCATGCTTACATGTGATGGATATGGTTAGCATTGCGAAATATGCAGCTTTCGAGATTTTTTTCTTTCTTCTAAAAAAAAAAAAAAAAGATATGTGTAGCTTATGAAGTCCTCTTCTATGTCAAGATGTGAAGTATGTTCATGACATTTGGAATACCTTTCATGTGCTAAAGTATTGAGATTTATTCATGGCATTGGGAGCCTTCCCTTACATGTGAACATATGAGACTTCCTTTTAGCTTTTAAAGTATTTTGGTAGGCCAAGGGTTGGTTTTACATATGGCTTTTTGAAGCTTTTCTCATGTGCAAGTTATATGTCTCATACTTAGATTTTTGGCTTATATGCAAGCTAACGCTTTATGTGTGGCTTTGTTTGGAAGCCTTCATCATATGGAATTTTCGGATTTGGGAATGGNGATAGCCCCACCCACATTGGCCTTGAAATAATCCCGGGGGCCAAAAGGATGGGTCAGAACCTATTAGGTTGGACAGCATCCCAATGTTCCAGAGTGGTATAACTATCGGTACAAATCAAGGCTTAGAGAAAGTAAATGCAATGATAGCAGGTGTGATACCCGAGTTAACACAAAAAAATAGGCAAACAAATATTATTACTAATAAAGCCAATAGTAGATTACAACTGACACTAGAAAGAAAAATAACAACACTCAACAATCCAACTCAAATTAGGGTGGATCTCAAAGTGGCGGTGGTGATCGATAAAGGGTAGAACGTGGCGGATGATGGACAAGGTTGTTGGCAAGCAGAAAACAATAAGGAAACAGTTTTCTGGGTTCCAGACAGTAAACACGTAGCAGATATCGACGTCACACAGCTGTCTGGAATGATGTCAGCAAAGTGGGAGGGCTAGAACATCAGTGGTAGCGATGGAGGGCTGGAACAGCGATGGCCGCATGTGGGAGGGGCTAGGATGTTGGCTACATGGCGGTGAAGTGGTTCGGTATGGTTGGAACAACAGTTCATAGGGGTGTTTCTCGTGGTCGTAACAGCAGAGAGGCGGCAAGGGAACTGACTATGAGAAGCTAGAACAGCAGTCAGAAGGCGGGGAAGGCGGTTGGAAAGCAGATACTGCAGAAAAAAACCAAAAGAGGTTGTTCTGGGCGGCTGCAGCTGGAAAGAGTCGGTCGGGAGCAATGAGCGAGGATGCGGCAGGGAATAGGGGAAACTAATCACCACCACAGAAGAGAGATACAGCCGAAGCACCGCCCAATCACTAGGGTACACCCTTCAAAAGGAGAAACGAAAGTCGACAGCTGTCATGACTAAACTCATACCGAAAACTAAATCTAGAATATCAAGAATATGAATACATAATAAGAGAATAACTAGGAATGGCCCAAGTAAACCAATCGTCTCCTCAGAAGGGAGAAAACCTAACAGTTTCAGTTTAGGCAAAAAAATGGGTTTGTGAGATNACCCTTCAAAAGGAGAAACGAAAGTCGACAGCTGTCATGACTAAACTCGTACCGAAAACTAAATCTAGAATATCAAGAATATGAATACATAATAAGAGAATAACTAGGAGTGTCCCAAGTAAACCAATCCTCTCCTCAGAAGGGAGAAAACCTAACAGTTTCAATTTAGGCAAAAAAATGGGTTTGTGAGATGCAATCCCGGTTCCACGACCCGCATAATGCAGGAGATTCTTCCGTCCTGCAGTTTCCCGCATCACACGTCAATCGTGATATTTCCATGTCCCTCGGGCTTTAAGGCGTCGATTACTAGTTTTACACATCCCGCTCTGCGTCAAGGTGTTC
>JXCR01078903.1:90474-113351 GCA_002079205.1 Phalaenopsis hybrid cultivar
ATCCTAAACAATTCAGTGCAGATTAATGATATTTATCTTTGAAACTTTTTATATTATTTATCTGAATGCCATCAACTAGCAATTGATCTAGCTGAGCATTCAGAATCATAAGACAATGAACACATGCCAAAAAGGGCTGTACATTTAAAAGCTGAACATTACATGATGGCATAAATACAGAAATCAGCGCACAAGCAAAAGGCAATATTCATAAATCCTAGACTGCCAACAAAGGTCAACTGTACATCATAAAGCAATAAAGGTTATATTATGTGTCATTATATGATTAGCCTTCAATGATGCTACACATTCACTGAATAGCATGAGCAATATTCAATCATCCAAAGTAAACTAGACTTCTCATTGACAATCTTTCAGGCCATCAAAAAAGGACAGAGAAAAAAAATATTAAGGCATTGTTTGTCACAACTAGGCCTGGAAACCAGAAAATCAGATGGGAACGGACAANATAATAATAATTTTCTTGTAATTATCATTTTGGTTCTTTCATCAACATTATATTAATTAATCTTAAACCTTATTACTTGGATATCACTTGTCACAGTCTGGCCTAGGTTTAGAATTAACCAAGGTGAGAACAAACAGTCACATGACGATCATCATGTATTTCTATTTTCATTTTCTATAATTAACATTTAATCATTCCAAGATAAATGAAAAAGTCACTCTATATATATATATATATATATAAAACTTAATAAAACCAATGATAAATTTACCTTAAACTTATCTCACTTTGTCCTTTTATCTAATGCACTAATGTCAATCCAGATGTCACCCAACCATTAGTTTGACTGGTCGAACAATTTTACAATTTAAAAGTACTTCAAATGGTGATTTTTTGTTATCAATTAAAATAAGGTAAAACCAATACTTAGTACATTAATTAAATAGATCTGAACTCAAAAAAATTGCCCTAATCTTGCTTGGGCTCAGTTCGGCCACAGAGCATGCAAGGCTACTTCTTCCATACAGATGCCATGCAATTCCCCTTTTCTCTTCTTTTGCTCAAACCCACACAGAAACACTCGGTTGGGTTCAACTTGTATCCCGCACAAAGCCGCACAATTTGCCTCCACACGCAAAGGTTCGAATCTTCGCACAAAAAAGGCTTCGACAGTACTCACAAGGCTCTCTTCCTTTCAGCTGCTAGGCTAGGGTTCGGCAACCTCCCACGCCTTTTCTTCCTCCTCCATGTCAATGCCCTCAGCGTTAACTTCTTCTCTGTCTCTTGCCCTCGCTCTCTGTTTGATTAGCTTTTAAGATTTCGAATAAGATACTTGTCTCTTTAAAACAAAATCGTCGAAACGTTGCTCCCTTCGGATCAACGCTAATATATTATATTTCCTTTATTTTAATTCATTTTTAATATCATTCTTTTCAGTTATTACATTTAACTNATCTCTTTAAAACAAAATCGTCGAGACGTTGCTCCCTTCGGATCGACGCTAATATATTATATTTCCTTTATTTTAATTCATTTTTAATATCATTCTTTTCAGTTATTACATTTAACTCCATAACCCCATTGAATGTGATCACTTAGTATGAAGTACTTTCAATTCATCAGACTAAAAGAAAATTATCAATGATAATAAAATAAACAAAGCGTATTAAAATTATGGATAAGTAGCACAAACTCCATGATTGANCCACATTGAATGCGATCACTTAGTATGAAGTACTTTCAATTCATCAGACTAAAAGCAAATTATCAATGATAATAAAATAAACAAAGCGTATTAAAATTATGGATAAGTAGCACAAACTCCATGATTGATAAAATAAGAAGGCAACCTTTGGATCATAAAGCCTAACTAAGAAGACAAGACTCGTATCATAACGTAGCTAGTGTGCAGTAAACCAAACACATCAAAATGTCATCTTCTAAATGAAAAAGCAGTTAGTATCAAAAGTTTATGCTTACCAGAAAGGATCATATTTGTAATTTAAATGATGTGACATAGAGTCCACGTCTAGAAAGATAACTAACCTTGAAAAAAGTAAACCGTAGACAAAATTGCACAAAAGTGAACAAAAGTTGATGAGGTCCCCTAAAACTTCCTTCCCAAATTCTTTGTTTGAACTCATAAGACCTGATATGTACTCTTCCATTTCATGTAGTAACGGCTCACGGATCTGTCGAGGAATACAGATGCTACGATAGTGCTTCCCTTGCACCTAAGGATGCAGAAAAGTTAATTATGACAAAGTTAAATATATATAAAAATAAATAATTATAATATTATTAACAAAAAAGAACCTGAACAGGATTATGTCTATTCAGCACGCTTAAAGTTTCAACTGAGCACTCAAACATTTCAGCATCTAACAAAGCCAGATCTGAATCATCCTACTAGGACAACTAAATTAATAATAAATGGTTCGATCGATTAAACATAAAAGATCAGAAACATAATGGGAAAGAATCAACAAAGAAGTTCAACATTTACCTTGTGACATTCTGCAAATATGGATACCTTCTCATAAAAAGGTAAAAGATGACTATAACCAGCAGTAAGAGAATAACAAACTGCGGGAATCAACAAAATTGTATGCTCATTTAAAACGTTGGGTTCCTGAAATAAATTAAGAATAAGCAATTCGTGCTTTAGTTTAGTACAAATGTATGCCTAAACAAACAGATTAAGATAAATGCAGCCTTTGAAAACAGAAACCGGCAATTATGGAATAACTGTAATATGTACAAAGCTGAAAGAATTTCAATTTTGTTTTTTTATTATTGCTACAACCGAGATTGATACAAATAACTGCTTTAAGTGCTTTCCAAGTCCAAGGGTTATCAACTGTAGAATGTGCTCGTCAACAGACAAAATAGCAATGAACTCAAGGCAATCCAACCACACACTTGTTAGTCACTAATCTACCTTATGTGGATTGGGAATTGATGCAAGATAAGCATGGGAATCGTCGTGATAGAATTAGATGCTCCATCAATGAAAATGCCCATAAGAAATAAACAAGGCATGAATGAATCGCAATTTAGCAACAGATCACTCAGTTAATTTAAGATAAGATACATGTTTAATAGAAAATTAAGTATATAGTTATTCAATCCAAAATTAATGGTAATTTGACACGGTATAAAGGCTAAAGCATGTGAGGTTTTGTATACAACTTTCGTTTAGCATTTGGATATTTTCGGAATAGAAAATAACATTTTTGGAAACTTTTCCAAAAATGGTTGGAGTCTATTTACTAATTCATTTATTATCTATTGAGGGGCTTTCTACTTCTAGCTTCGACATGGTATTAGAGTAGAGCTATAATCCTAAGCATATTGACACCATTTTAGGGCTCCTAGAAGGGGTTTAGGAAATGGATTTGGCATAAGTTGTGGAATGGTAAAGAACTGACAAAAGGGGATGTCGGCGGTATTTGAAAGGGTGTATGAGGCGAAATCTGCTGCTAAAAGGCAGGTTGGACAATTTTAACAACTACCCGGATAAAAACAGAAGCGGCAAAACAGCGAGGTGTGAACAGCAAGTGGGATTCATCACCTGTTCTTGAGTAAAATACAGACACACCACTTGCAAAAGAAAGAAGATATAGAACTCTGGAAGCATAAAACTGTAAATGGAGTCTCAAAAAACAATAGCAATATTCAAAAGTCTACTAAATGAGGAAATAACAACATATAAATAATTACCAATAGAAAATAACCTTGATTAAAAATAAAATAGAAACAGTATGAAATCCCGAAGAAATTGCCAATGTGCCCAAAACTACCTGTTCAGTCTTTCTCAAAATTTGAAACAAAGGCATGACTGTCCTTATTGCATTTGAGACACAAGATCAAAATCTTTCTAAACGTGGGGCGCACGTGACTGTCGTAATTTCATGGTCCCCAAGCTATGGTTTCCAAGGATACATGATTACCATAATTACGGGAGTCCATATTTTATTGAGTCATATTCCTATTTCTATTTTCTTTTTTTTATTTTTCCAGCAAGTTCTCTTCGTTTCTTCTTCCTTTTTTTGCTTCTTGCATATTTCTCAGGATTCTAATTAAAAATATAGCACTAAGGAACTTTTATTTGTGTTGTATTAAACTGTTTGATTTTTTAGCTTTTTTTAGTTCAAGTATTATAGAGAAGTTTTCTCTAATTTTTACTCTCCGGAGTGTCATAGTATATTACATTAGCAAGTGGTGAGTCTGTAGCTTGCCCGCGAACAAGTGGTGTGTCTGTAGCTTGCCCGCGAACAAGTGGTGTGTCTGTAGCTTGCCCACGAACAAGTGGTGGATCCCACTCACCGCATCTACCTCATAGCTTCACTCTACCTGCTATTTTTCAGCCGAATAGTTGTTGTAAGTGCTTCCAGCTGCTGGTCACAGCATATAATCGCAGTTTTTTCGTTTATGGTTTGTTGTGCTGCCATCGTTCAAGCCAAATTTCAATAGTCATCCATCCTCTTACATTTGTTACCCATCCTATAACTTCTCTAACACCTTTTTGTATTCTATCACACCTTCTACGAACCATAAAAAAGTATCATCTGGTATCAGAATCTGGCAAACCCAAAACCTTAGAGAATTGTCCTTCTTACACCTAAACCAAGAATCTATGCAATCTAACCTAACACCCCCCAAAAAAAATTCCCATACTTCATCCACGTAGCCCTAGACCAAACCTTAAATTTTGAAGTAAAAATTGAATTGCTAGATTTTGATGGCCGCATAGATCCAAATGAATTCATAGTGGATCTGAGCAGTGGAACGGGTCTTTGAATATAAAAATATTCCAACAAACGAAATGGTAAAGCTAGTCTCCATAAAGTTAAAGAAACGCTCACCTCTGTGGCAGAAAAATTTAAAACACCTATGTCAACAAGAGAAAATAAACAAAATTGCAACCCAGTTCAAGATGAAAATGGCGATGTAACGCAAGTACCTCCGAACACATTAAAAATAAGACATATTTTCAATGCTTTATCACTACAACAATAAGATCTCTCAATAGAAGAGCACAAAGCTGAATCCAAGCAACTTATGTTGAACTGTGAGCAAATGGAGCCAAGGAGAACAATATATCTCAATATCGGGGGGGATTGAGACATACTATTGGAATGTGATATAGTTGCAACCATATTGGACATTACAGAATGTTCAGAACCTAGCTTTGAAGGTGGAGAGATAACACTGGAGTATCAAATCCAAACCATCCATCAAAACACCTCAACCCCAACTTCAAGCAGTAGGAGCACACGCAGTTGAGCATCGCAGCATATCCCGCTAGAGGAAAAATAAGTTCAGAGTGGAGACAAGGTGGAGACCTCTAACACTCAAATTCATTCCAACCAAAACGTGCTTCCTTCATGTGCTATAGCTTTCAACATATTGCATAAGATTGCTAAAACAAGATAATGATAACTTTCACAGAGCAAAGTGTAGTAGAGGAGGCAGAGGGTGAAGGCCTGGAGGAGGAGGCTAAATAGTAGAAGTTGCCCACATATGAAAGGGAGATGCTAGTGATTCAAGCTGAGCCTATGAGAAGGATTTCAGTAGTAATAAAATTGGTTATCCTAGATGATAATGAGTCTTAGAAGTTGATACTAGACACAAGCTAGCACTAGCTAAGTGAATTCCAGGATTGTTTGGCATTAAGTTTACCTCATGATTTGCCACTATTGAGGGAGGTTCAATAAATCAGAGAAAAGAAATTTTTAAGGTATTCCTAAAAGATTATATGGAAATAGATGGTCAGATAGGAGTGATGAAATTCAGGTAGTGTTATCCAATCTCCTCTATCACTCCATCAAACAGTCCAAAAATATATTATGAATCTTTCACCTGATCAAATGCTTCTATAAATTTCTAAAAAACGGTGTCAGGAATTATTTATAAGAAAGTTAATTAAAATTTGATTGTTTATATCGCACAACCTACCAATCATAATGTTATTTTCGTTCAATTCTAGGTCATTTTGATCTCTTTTATGCCTCTTTCTATATTACATAGCACCTCCTTAAACAACCATGTTGATCATAAGCAACTATGGAATGAACCATATTAAAATAAGAACGAGAGGTTGAGACATTACATTCTCATAAAAAAAACTCCCAATATCCATTCTTACATGTTTGTGTGACTCTTTATGCTTTGAAGATATCCTCTATCACCCCAAACATTTACCACACAGTGGTCCATGAGACCTCTTGCACCTGACATATGGTGAACCTCCTCTTCTACTATTTCACCTTAATACAAGGTGCAACATTCTTGTGCGAGCAGANAATAATAATTTTCTTGTAATTATCATTTTGGTTCTTTCATCAACATTGTATTAATTAATCTTAAACCTTATTACTTGAATATCACTTGTCACAGTCTGGCCTAGGTTTAGAATTAACCAAGGTGAGAACAAACAGTCAGATGACGATCATCATGTATTTCTATTTTCATTCTCTATAATTAACATTTAATCATTCCAAGATAAATGAAAAAGTCACTCTATATATATATATATATATATAAAACTTAATAAAACCAATGATAAATTTACCTTAAACTTATCTCACTTTGTCCTTTTATCTAATGCACTAATGTCAATCCAGATGTCACCCAACCATTAGTTTGACTGGTCGAACAATTTTACAATTTAAAAGTACTTCAAATGGTGATTTTTTGTTATCAATTAAAATAAGGTAAAACCAATACTTAGTACATTAATTAAATAGATCTGAACTCAAAAAAATTGCCCTAATCTTGCTTGGGCTCAGTTCGGCCACAGAGCATGCAAGGCTACTTCTTCCGTACAGATGCCATGCAATTCCCCTTTTCTCTTCTTTTGCTCAAACCCACACAGAAACACTCGGTTGGGTTCAACTTGTATCCCGCACAAAGCCGCACAATTTGCCTCCACACGCAAAGGTTCGAATCTTCGCACAAAAAAAGCTTCGACAGTACTCACAAGGCTCTCTTCCTTTCAGCTGCTAGGCTAGGGTTCGGCAACCTCCCACGCCTTTTCTTCCTCCTCCATGTCAATGCCCTCAGCGTTAACTTCTTCTCTGTCTCTTGCCCTCGCTCTCTGTTTGATTAGCTTTTAAGATTTCGAATAAGATACTTATCTCTTTAAAACAAAATCGTCGAGACGTTGCTCCCTTCGGATCGACGCTAATATATTATATTTCCTTTATTTTAATTCATTTTTAATATCATTCTTTTCAGTTATTACATTTAACTCCATAACCCCATTGAATGTGATCACTTAGTATGAAGTACTTTCAATTCATCAGACTAAAAGAAAATTATCAATGATAATAAAATAAACAAAGCGTATTAAAATTATGGATAAGTAGCACAAACTCCATGATTGATAAAATAAGAAGGCAACCTTTGGATCATAAAGCCTAACTAAGAAGACAAGACTCGTATCATAACGTAGCTAGTGTGCAGTAAACCAAACACATCAAAATGTCATCTTCTAAATGAAAAAGCAGTTAGTATCAAAAGTTTATGCTTACCAGAAAGGATCATATTTGTAATTTAAATGATGTGACATAGAGTCCACGTCTAGAAAGATAACTAACCTCGAAAAAAGTAAACCGTAGACAAAATTGCACAAAAGTGAACAAAAGTTGATGAGGTCCCCTAAAACTTCCTTCCCAAATTCTTTGTTTGAACTCATAAGACCTGATATGTACTCTTCCATTTCATGTAGTAACGGCTCACGGATCTGTCGAGGAATACAGATGCTACGATAGTGCTTCCCTTGCACCTAAGGATGCAGAAAAGTTAATTATGACAAAGTTAAATATATATAAAAATAAATAATTATAATATTATTAACAAAAAAGAACCTGAACAGGATTATGTCTATTCAGCAAGCTTAAAGTTTCAACTGAGCACTCAAACATTTCAGCATCTAACAAAGCCAGATCTGAATCATCCTACGAGGACAACTAAATTAATAATAAATGGTTCGATCGATTAAACATAAAAGATCAGAAACATAATGGGAAAGAATCAACAAAGAAGTACAACATTTACCTTGTGACATTCTGCAAATATGGATACCTTCTCATAAAAAGGTAAAAGATGACTATAACCAGCAGTAAGAGAATAACAAACTGCGGGAATCAACAAAATTGTATGCTCATTTAAAAAGTTGGGTTCCTGAAATAAATTAAGAATAAGCAATTCGTGCTTTAGTTTAGTACAAATGTATGCTTAAACAAACAGATCAAGATAAATGCAGCCTTTGAAAACAGAAACCGGCAATTATGGAATAAACTGTAATATGTACAATGCTGAAAGAATTTCAATTTTTTTTTTTTATTGCTACAACCGAGATTGATACAAATAACTGCTTTAAGTGCTTTCCAAGTCCAAGGGTTATCAACTGTAGAATGTGCTCGTCAACAAACAAAATAGCAATGAACTCCAGGCAATCCAACCACACTCTTATTAGTCACTAATCTACCTTATGTTAATTGGGAACTGATGGAAGATAAGCATGGGAATCGTCGTGATAGAATTAGATGCTCCATCAATGAAAATGCCCATAAGAAATAAACAAGGCATGAATGAATCCCAATTTAGCAACAGATCACTCACCTAAAATAAGATAAAATACATGTTTAATAGAAAATTAAGTATACAGTTATTCAATCCAAAATTTATGGTAATTTGACACGGTATAAAGGCTAAAGCATGTGAGGTTTTGTATACAACTTTCGTTTAGCATTTGGATATTTTCGGAATAGAAAATAACATTTTTGGAAACTTTTCCAAAAATGGTTGGAGTCTATTTACTAATTCATTTATTATCTATTGAGGGGCTTTCTACTCCTAGCTTCGACATGGTATTAGAGTAGAGCTATAATCCTAAGCATATTGAACACCATTTCAGGGCTCCTTGAAGGGGTTTAGGAAATGGATTTGGCGCAAGTTGTTGTGGAATGGTAAAGAAATGACAAAAGGGGATGTCGGCGATATTTGAAAGGGTGATGAGGCGAAATCTGCTGCTAAACGGCAAGTTGGACAATTTTAACAACTACACAGATAAAAACAGAAGCGGCAAAACAGTGAGGTGTGAACAACAAGTGGGATTCATCACCTGTTCTTGAGTAAAATACAGACACACCACTTGCAAAAAAAAGAAGATATAGAACTCTGGAAGCATAAAACTGTAAACGGAGTCTCTAAAAACAATAACAATATCCAAAAGTCTACTAAATGAGGAAATAACAACATATAAAAAATTACCTATAGAAAATAACCCTGATTAAAAACAAAATAGAAACAGTATGAAATCCCGAAGAAATTGCCAATGTGCCCAAAACTACTTGTTCAGTCTTTCTCAAACTTTGAAACAAAGGCATGACTGTCCTTATTGCATTTGAGACACAAGATCAAAATCTTTCTAAACGTGGGGCGCACGTGACAGCCGCAATTTCATGGTCCCCAGGCCGTGGTTTCCAAGGATACATGATTACCATAATTACGGGAGTCCATATTTTACTGAGTCATATTCCTATTTATATTTTATTTTTATTTTTTCAGCAAGTTCTCTTCGTTTCTTCTTCCTTTTTTTGCTTCTTGCATATTTCTCAGGATTCTAATTAAAAATTTAGCACTAAGGAACTTTTATTTGTGTTGTATTAAACTGTTTCATTTTTCAGCTTTTTTTATTTCAAGTATTATAGAAAAGTTTTCTCTAATTTTTACTCTCTGGAGTGTCATAGTATATTCCATTAGCAAGTGGTGAGTCTGTAGCTTGCCCACGAACAAGTGGTGGATCTCACTCACCGCATCTATCTCATAGTTTCACTCTACCTGCTATTTTTCAGCCGAATAGCTGTTGTAAGTGCTTCTAGCTGCTGTTCACAGCATATAATCGCAGTTTTTTCGTTTATGGTTTGTCGTCCTGTCATCGTTCAAGCCAAAATTTCAATAGTCATCCATCCTCTTACATTTGTTACGAACCATAAAAAAGTATCATCTGGTATCGAAGAATTGTCCTTTTACACCTAAACCAATAATCTATGCAATCTAACCTAACACCCCCCAAAAAAAATTCCCATACTTCATCCACGTAGTCCTAGACCAAACCTTAAATTTTGAAGTGAAGATTGAATTGCTAGATTTTGATGGCCGCATAGATCCAAACGAATTCATAGTGGCTCTAAGCAGTGGAACGGGTTTTTGAATATAAAAATATTCCACCAGACGAAATGGTAAAGCTAGTCTCCATAAAGTTAAAGAAACGCTCACCTCTGTGGCAGAAAAATTTAAAACACCTATGTCAACAAGAGAAAATAAACAAAATTGCAACCCAGTTCAAGATGAAAATGGCGATGTAACGCAAGTACCTCCGAACACATTAAAAATAAGACATATTTTCAATGCTTTATCACTACAACAATAAGATCTCTCAATAGAAGAGCACAAAGCTGAATCCAAGCAACTTATGTTGAACTGTGAGCAAATGGAGCCAAGGAGAACAATATATCTCAATATCGGGGGGGATTGAGACATACTATTGGAATGTGATATAGTTGCAACAATATTGAACATTACAGAATGTTCAGAACCTAGCTTTGAAGGTGGAGAGATAACACTGGAGTATCAAATCCAAACCATCCATCAAAACACCTCAACCCCAACATCAAGCAGTAGGAGCACACGCAGTCGAGCATCGCAGCATATCCCGCTAGAGGAAAAATATGTTCAGAGTGGAGACAAGGTGGAGATCTCTAACACTCAAATTCATTCCAACCAAAACGTGCTTCCTTCATGTGCTATAGCTTTCGACATATTGCATAAGATTGCTCAAACAAGATAATGATAACTTTCACAGAGCAAGGTGCAGTAGAGGAGGCAAAGGGTGAAGGCCTGGAGGAGGAGGCTAAATAGTAGAAGTTGCCCACATATGAAAGGGAGATGCTAGTGATTCNTTCAAGCAGTAGGAGCACACGCAGTTGAGCATCGCAGCATATCCCGCTAGAGGAAAAATAAGTTCAGAGTGGAGACAAGGTGGAGACCTCTAACACTCAAATTCATTCCAACCAAAACGTGCTTCCTTCATGTGCTATAGCTTTCAACATATTGCATAAGATTGCTAAAACAAGATAATGATAACTTTCACAGAGCAAAGTGTAGTAGAGGAGGCAGAGGGTGAAGGCCTGGAGGAGGAGGCTAAATAGTAGAAGTTGCCCACATATGAAAGGGAGATGCTAGTGATTCNAGTTTATTTAGAGATTGTCACTTGATGGAAAAATTGGGTGAGAAAATAGAGATCTAGATAGAAGNGTTTATTTAGAGATTGTCACTTGATGGAAAAATTGGGTGAGAAAATAGAGATCTAGATAGAAGAAAATAACTTAGTTTTTTTTTTCTTTTTTTTTGTTAAGTTGGGTTGGGTTGGGTGGGGAGTGGGTGACACGAGAGTGATCGTGTGCAGCAAGTAGTGGAGAATGGGGACTAGGGTTGTAAACGGAATTGCTCGTGAACAGTGTGTTAGCATTCAGCTCGATTTGCATATTCTTGTTCCGTGTTCAACTCATTTAAATTAATCAAAAAGATAGATGTAGAGATTTGGATTTGAATCTGCAACATTCTTGTGAAATAGAAGGCGCAAAATCATATGACCAAATGAGATATTATGATTTCAACTAAGATATAAATATATATAATATATTATTATATAAATAATATATATAATTTCCTCATTTCAAGTTAAAANCGACTAGGGTTGTAAACGGAACTGCTCGTGAACAGTGTGTTAGCATTAAGCTCGATTTGCATATTCTTGTTCTGTGTTCAACTCATTTAAATTAATCAAAAAAATAGATGTAGAGATTTGGATTTGAATCTGCAGCATTCTTGTGAAATAGAAGGCGCAAAATCATATGACCAAATGAGATATTATGATTTCAACTAAGATATAAATATATATAATATATTATTATATAAATAATATATATAATTTCCTCATTTCAAGTTAAAATGAGCTGAACACTATCTAACAAAGAGGTGTTCGTGTTTGCTCATTTATAATTCAACTTAAAAAATTTGTTTATGTTTGGCTCGCTTACTTAACGAGTTGAACATGAGTTGTTCTCAAACGATGAGCTTTTTTTATAGCCCTAATGGAGGCAACAACAACAGTGAAAGCAGAAGGCTACCTCGGCGACTAAAGTAACAGGCAATGGGAGCGGCAACAGAACTAAGGATGGCNAATGAGCTTTTTTTATAGCCCTAATGGAGGCAACAACAGCAGTGAAAGCAGAAGGCTACCTCGGCGACTAAAGTAACAGGCAATGGGAGCGGCAACAGAACTAAGGATGGCCAATGCATGCACAAGGGAAATTCATGAGAGGAGATCTTCAGAGTAAGATGTGGTGGCAAAATTAGCAGGTAACTACAGAGGTAGTAAGAAGCAGTGGCAGTGGAGACATAAGCAACAAGAAGCACGAACGGCGCGACACTAAATATGGTGCATAAAGAATTCAGGTCATAATATCATCATGAGAGGGAGGGAGAGGGGAGATCACTTTCGCAAGGACTGTAAGTCAATCAATGAAGTTTTAGGTTAAAGTANTGACACTAAATATGGTGCATAAAGAATTCAGGTCATAATATCATCGTGAGAGGGAGGGAGAGGGGAGATCACTTTCGCAAGGACTGTAAGTCAATCAATGAAGTTTTAGGTTAAAGTACAAATTAAAACAAAATAATTTAAGATAAAAACTCTGAGAAAGCCTCAATATATCTGAGGCGAGGGGCTCCTTGAGGTACGCCTCATATTTTGCGGCCCTCACCAAATGTAAGGCATAAGCCTCACCTAGGACTCTTGAGATGTGCCCCTCCTACAAACTGAATTGCGAGGTGACTCAAGTTGTGCAATTTAAACAATGAGACAAAGCAAGCATTAAACATCCATAAGTCTATGGTGTTCTCCAAAAGGAGGCCCTGTGACATTACCTACTTTAGCTGTTGGAGCTTGAGAAATCCTCTTAACAACAGTATCACCATCATTAGCACTAGCATTCAACTCTATGAATATAGTAACTTGGTTGTTATTATCTTAAGACATCTAAGTGATTACAATTAAAAGAGTTACAACGAAAATCAGTATATTTTGTGTGAAGTCCTAAGATTGAAAAGCATTCGCTCACATGCTCAACAAGCAAATAATTCTAATTATAAAAAATCTATTGACAAAGATAGATTTCAATATTCAGGGTATCTCTCAGTTGGCAAGGAAATACCACATGACCTTCTCTTGAGTTTGATGCAAAGGAAAATAAAATAAAATATAGAAATATGAATTAGAAGAACTGTCTCCAGTATGTTAAAACAAACCTTCAAATTAACCAGATCTAAGGATGCCTTCAGTAGATTTTTTCTGAGATGATAAGCATCCCGAAGATCACCCTGGCAGTTGTCGCAAAAAAAACAATAAGTTAGAATATTAAACTCGGAAGGAAAAACATAGGAAATAAAGAAGAAAAAAATTAATTGTTACAAAAATGAACAATAAGACAACAATCAGAAAAAGGAAATTTGTCTTTTGTTTAACTGAAAAAACAATTTGTGCAACATTTCATATATTCTTAAAGTGATCACAACTTGAAATTTATTCTGCACTCCGCTTATTTAAAATGGTGGAACCCATTTTTCATGCAGTAACTAGATGCTCAACATATATTTGGCATTTCAGTAAGGTGTATAACAGCTTTAATCCCATTAAAAATTTCAGTCATTATTTGGTACAAGGGATAAGACATTTTTAAGTCTCATATCGCACAAACACCTCCTCAATGGGTTTATGTGTAGAATAGCATGTGAATGCTTTAAAAATAGAGATGACTTTATTTACTGTGAAACTTAGACTCTCTTTAGGGGCAGCTGCAGCTGTTTGAAGAAATACTTGTGAAGTTATTGAAAAAGAAGTTGTTGTTCAAAAAGCTACAGTGGCTATTATAAAAAAGATATTTTAAAAAAATCAAACTGCAACTTTCTAGCAGCCGTCACAGATGGCTAGGTCAAGTGGGAAAATGCAGCTTTCAACAGCAGCTTTTGAGAACTCAGATAAAATGCAGTATTGTCAAACAAGAAAAACTGTGGTGCGACGCCGCACCGCCGCCCTAAACGCGCCCTTAATACCAAATAAGCATTGGTCAACTTGTGTTACATTGTGTTTCACCTAATTTAAAACCCACGGGTAACATCATAGATGATAAGATAAACAATATTAGTACTGATATTAATATTAATACTAAAATTAATAAAAAAAAATCTCCCAAATCATGCAAATATTAAACTTGTCTTGAACAAAAAAAATTGAACATCCATTCCAACAAAACATGTCTGATATAAAAGTTATCTTAGAAACTGATGATCATATCCAATTGAAACAGCTCAAGTTACCATAACGTAATAGGACAATAAATTAGAGGAAAGTGAGCATTACAATGGTGAGACCTAACCAAGTCAGGCTACATACAATTGTTTAACCTTGGCAACAATACATGATCCTCAAACAAGCTTTTTTGCATTCCAATTATGTAGATTTTTAGCCTTTCTTTTATAAATTTAGCTTAATAATAAGCTCTATCAATCCAAGAGCGACGCAGATTTTTTACAAATTAAATTGAAATTAGCAAGCATGACAATACTCTCTTCTGATCAGAAAAAAAATGTATGACCAAAACGATCTTCTAAATCTCTAAATCAATTCCTAAGTACACTGTTTTATTAAGTAAACATTTTCAAAAGATAATCTTCAAGGAAGAAAGTAAGATGTTGGCTTATATCAATTTTCAACATGTACAAATCACAAAGCAGAGGAATTATAAAGAGAATCAGTGGTTGTACAAACAATGGTCTAAATTTTCAATGACCGAAACTTGCTATAGTTTATTAATTACAAGAATTGATGAAACGAATTTGTTAATGTCCATCAAAGGGATCCTATGTTTCCTGGCAAAATAATAACAATCACATCAAATTTTGTCATCCAGTTCCTAAGCAAAATTTGGAGAATATTGAGAACACTGGAAAAATGTCAAGTGCCCAAAGGTTGTCCAAAATTCCTCTGTATTGCTAGTGAATTCCTGAAGCGTTGTGAATTACTATTCCTTGGGCGTTTGCATGCCGTGAAATTTAATAAAAACTTTCTTAAGGGAAAATACTCTCTATTTTTTCATTAATCAAATAACTAACATATATACAACTCGGACTAATCCTCTTACAATTAGAGGAAAATTCAAATCATCGTGATAAAAAGAAAGGAATCAAAACACAATAATGATTAATTAATGGAGCATAATTTCTCCCCTAAATGTAAAAGTGGACCTATGATTTCATAAACTGTGTGCATATCAACTCCCTCAAGTTGGGTTGTATATGTCATACATCTCAACTATCACAGACCCTAGAAAAGACAGTGTGGCATTGTGGGCTAAGATCACTAAATGGGTCAAGGAAGTGATAAGAATGTCAAAAATTTGATAGTGAGTTGGAATATAGCTTAGTTGAATAACCCCTCCATTGACCTTCTCAGAGATGAAGTGTATGTCAATCTCGATAGGATTGGTTCGATCGTGGTGTATCAAATTCAATGAAATACTGATGGTTGATTGACTATCACTGAATATCTTAATAGTGCTTCAGTTCTTCAATGTGAAGTTCCACCAGTAGTTTCTTTAGCCACATCCTTTCAAAAATAACTAAGGTCATGGCACGATACTCATATTCTGTAATGCTTCTTGCCACCACAGCATGTTCTTTACTTCTCCAAGTAACCAGTTTATCACATACAAATGAACATTAACTCATGGTAGATCTTCTGTAAATCCATTCTCCTGCTCAGCATCAATGTGGATCTCAATGTCACGGTCCAATTTTTTTGAATATTAATCCACGTCTTGAAGTCATCTTTAGTTACCTCATGATATGAATGGCCGCTTCTAAATGATCTTCACTTGGATCATTCGTATGCTGGCTCATTACTCTCAAAGAAAAAGCAATGTCAGCTTTGGTGTGTAACAGATAAATAAGTTTCCCCGCAAGTTTTTGATACCTCCATTTTTTCAACCGGAGTGTTTCCTTCTCCTTTTGATTCTCATCAAATGGGATCCATAGGAGTACTTGTTGATTTGCATCCCAACATTTATATCTCCTACAAGTCAAGAATATATTTTCTCTGGGATATAACAATGGCTTCTTTGAATCTAGTTACTTCCACTCCCAAGGAGCATCTTAAAATTTCAAGATCTTTGATCTCAAACATAGAAGTCATTATTCTTTTGACTATTGCAAGTTCTCTAACGTCGCTCCTTGTAAAAATAATATCATCTATATATATATAATAAATATGATAATCATACCTTTTTTATTTGATTTCACAAAAAAAAAATATGATCAGCCTGATATTAATAGTACCCATTGGCATGAATATCATTGGTGAACCTTTCAAACCATGCACAAAGAGATTTTTTCAACACAATAATTTCTCTTGTTTACACACCAGGTGATCATTTGTGTTGTTCATTAATCCTAAAAATATCTCTATATACACTTCTTCCTCAAGATCGACATTAAGAAATGCATTTTTGATGTCGAGTTAGTGTAATTGTTTGTCCTGATTGACATCCAATGACAGCAACACTCTTATTGTGTTGAGTTTCACCACTGGTACAAATATCTCCTCGTATTCAATCTCTTAGAGCCTGTTTTCTATAAGTTTAGCTTTGAACCTTTCTATGCTCATTTTTGCTATGTTTTTAACAATGAATACCCATTTGTACCCTATAGTTCTTTTCCTAGGTGGCTGAGTTGTTATGATCCATGTATCATTCTTATCAAGATCAAAAGTCTTTTCTTCCACAGTCTTTTTTCAAGTAAGAATAGATAAGCATTCTTAGATAAAATTTGGGCGACTTGTAAGAGAAAGATAATTTTTCATAGGTCAAAAATTTTTCTATCGGGTGATTTAAACATTCTTATGCTTCTTCTTCTTCTTCTTGGTGTCCATGATGTGTTGACCCAACCTCTATGTGAGTACTTGGAGTGTGTGAAGTTGACCCCGATGATTTTCATTCCTAATTTTACACATTGTCCCTAACATGCTAACTAGGCTTTTTCTTTCTGGTGTACAAATAAAGTTCTTAGTTCTTGGTAGCAGTGGGAGAATTTAGTGTAGTAGGTTCATTTTCAGGTTAATTTGTGATATTAGGGACAAGAGTAGGTTCATCAAGAATTACTGAGAAATGAGCTTGAGGCTCTCGCATGATACCCAAAATTTGATAATCTCTCCAACTCTCCTCCTGAATAGTAGATATGGGGTAATATGTTGGGCTTTCAAAGAAGATGATATCCAAGGAGTTTTAAAATTTGTGTTTGGTGACCCCTTTTTATTTAAAAAGTTGCACACAATAATGCATATGATTGACATGGGATAAAGTTTTATCTGATGTGATTGATGTAGAACAGAAGTTATGCAACCAAATCTTTTTAGTGTTAAGTTATAGGTGAAGCACTGAATGTGGGGGTTGATTTTATGAGGGGGTGAGAAATTTGTTAAAGTTTAGCACTATGTTGGACATCCTATTTATGAGATAAGTCAATGTGACGATTGCATCCCCTCATAAATATTTGGGTACCTTGTTAGTGAAAAAAATTGAATAAGACACTTTGAGAAGATGTAAGTTCTTCCTCTCAGTAACTATTTTGTTGGCATTTGTCAACACAAGAACTTAAATGAATGATGTCATTTATGGATGGATAAGGGTTTAGAGTGGATTTGCAATGGCCTTTTGCGTTACCGGTTTTGAGTATATAAATTTTGCTCTGAAATCAGGTGAGGATCGTGTTGTAGAAGGTTTTAATTATACTGGTAGTTTTAGATTTTTTTATTCACAAGAAAGCGTTAAGTGATTTCGGAGTGATCATCAATGAATGGACAAACCACTTAACCTGATTTGTATTTTTTTTATTTTTGAGGGTTCCCAGATATCACTATGAACAATAGAGAAGGGATGTGTTTGAATGCTCAAGTCGAACATTTCATAACATAACTTGAATATCATGAGAAACGGACTAAAATACAAGACTTGACTCAAGGAATTGTGAATGATAGGATGGTCCTTTTGAAGTAAGAGGTCTAGTAAGCAGATAAAGTTTATGCTTCCCGACTCCATTACCTGAAATTCACACAAAGTATGGTAGAATTTAGCAAATACAATTCATGTCACAAGCTTACTAATAGAGAGTAAATTGCAGTTAATTTTAGAAGCATAAAGAGCAAATTGAAAAATAATATCCTTTGTAATTATCACACTTCTTCTTCCTTCCATAGATGAAAGGGAGTCACTGTGGTTCCAACCACTGCAGCATGATGCTTGCAAGAATGGAATGATTGGCAAAAAGTGATATTACTTGTTATGTTATCAGATGCTCTAGATTCTACTAATCAAGGCTGAATCTTTCTGTGAAAGAATCAAGAGCTGATGGAATACTAGCTTAATGAGCTAACTGCTAGTAGAAGGCTCAGAATACTGTCCCAGAAGGCTTTGGAGAACTTAAAGTTGTTACCGAATGGACTAAAATCATGACATTTATCTTCTTTTGATCATATGTTTGTTTGATTTTCCCCGTCACTCTGATTTTGTTGTGCTTCCAATCTACAAGCTTTCCATTAAGTTTCCAACACTTCACTTTCAGATGAACAAGCTTATGTAATATTCACACCATGGTTTGTTCCTCTTTAAATTGTTATCCTGAGATGATTTGTGAGTGTATAAAATCGAGTTGTTAACATTTGATGTAGTGAAATTATCTGTCATCATTATTTTCTTCCTGCTCTCTCCTCTTTGTACTTTAGCAAAGGCTTCACGAATTAAGGGAAGAATTTTGATTCCTTTGATTCTTTCTACAACCTCCTCAAATTCCTTGTTTAGCCATCGAAGAAACTTGATGGTTCTCCTCTACTCAACAACGGTTTTGTAAAGAGTGAAGTCTTGTAAGCACCTCCACGTATATGTTTCATACATATCTAATTGGAGTCAATTTTTGGAGAGACTGTTGAAGTAATGAGAAACAATCAACTCACTCTGTCGTAGTTCATATAATATGATTTCAATGTCAAGCAACTTAGAAGTGTTGTCAACACTTGAAAAGATTTCTCTTACGACATCCCAAATTTCTAGTCATTTTGTACAGGGGGAAGTTTTCTCCAATGTTTATGGTCATGAACTTGAAAAATTATGATGTGATCATGTGATCATCAATCTTCCATGATTGATGTTTAGGATAAGTATTTTCTCGTGCACGATTTTCTTCGGTGAGATGATCATTTTGTCATTTACCACAGATGTACATAAACACATATTAGGAAAGTTGGAGGAAATTAATAGATTTGAAATGCTACAAAACAAAATATCCTAGGTTCACGTTCAAACATAATTTTCGAAAAAGAAAAAAGCAGCTTTTATGTCCTATTTGGTCACCATCAAAATTTCCATTAGAAAGAGCAAGTTCCTGTCTAATGTGATTACGAGAAGAGGACACCCGAACAACTATTATGGACAAGTCTGGAGTTGGGAAATGCGGAGAAGTCCACAGAGTAACGATCGTATGCAGAGACGTGTATGATTGCGAGTGAGTCTACAACTGAGAAATGCATTAAAGTCTGTAACTATCTGATGCATAGAGACATCCAGCAATAAGAGGGAGCAAGAGACGAAATTGAGGTCCTGCTGGCTGGTTGGCGGCTACCAAGAGGATTCTGCGGATGAGAAAGAGATATAGAGTTTCTCTCCTATCTCGATGCCATGTGAAATTTAGAAAAAACTTTATTAGAGAGAAAAACTCTATTTTTTCATTAAAAAACTAATATAATTATAGCTCAAACAAAACATTTTACAATTATAGGAAAATCCAGTTCATCAACATAAAAATGGAAGAAATAAAACACAATAATGGATAATTAAAGGTGCATAATTTCTCCCCTTAAATATAAGGGTGAACCCACGATTTCCTAAATCGTGTGCATATCAACACATGCAACCTTCAAAGCAACAATCAACTCAATAAAAAATATCTGAAGTGATGTACGAAGAGGCCCAATTAAGATTTTGGACCAACTTAACTTGTTATTTCCAAAAAAAGCAAATGCAAAAGGGGAGAAGTCCCAATCTGCACAATCATCCAAAAGTAAGTTGAAGAAAGCCTCTTAGACAAAACATGAGTTTGTTGATGCACGCATGTTGCACAAGAAACAAGGAGGATTCAAGGCCATGTTCTACCTCCTCAATGACTGATGCTCAGTCGGCATTCAAGAAAAATAACAAGCCCCTGTTCCACTAAGTAGGGCCATCTACATGAATCACTTTCTCCATTGTCCTATCGAGTGTCATATTTTCATTTAATTATAATAAATTAAGATCATTTTTTATATAACATTCCCAAGTCTTTTTAAGTCTACCTTTACCGTTCTTAAAAAAATTTAAAGCATTTACTCTCGTAAAAGGGTCATAAAATCGTCAACGTTTGACGTGGCCAAACCATTAAGATGACTCTCTCTAACATTGTCTATCACTAAAGCTATTCCAACCCTTCCACAAAGATATTCGTTTTGCATTTTTTCTCTGAATGTAAAACCACTCTTCCTGCCAAGCATTATCATCTCAGCAACACTTAATTTTATGCTTATCTTTTACATGTCAACATTCTGCACCATAAAGCATTACAGGTCTCACCATAATCTTATAAAATTCTCCTTTTTAAGTCTAAACGGTACCTTTTTATCACACAATAGGTCTAATGCATTACTCCACTTCAACCATCCAACTTAAAGTCTACTAATAACATTCCCATCGCCAACACTATGAAAAATAGACCCGAACATCTAAATGTTCACTCCTTTTAATGACTTAATCACTAATTGTTAGAAAATGACCACTAGATCTACCACTAGTAAAATTACATTCATGTATTTAGTTTTAGATCTATTTAAATGAAAGCTTTTATATCCCAAAGATGATCTCCATATATTAAGTTTTTTTTTTTCAACTTTCTCTCTCTCTAGTCTTATCCACAATAAGGATATCATCAGCGAAAGGCATATATCAAAGTACTCCTGTAAATGTCCAGTAAGAACACCTATAACTAAAGAAAAATGATATGAGCTTAAATTCAATCCTTGATGTAATCTAATTGAAAAAGGAAAATACTTAATCCTCTCTGTTTTCAAATATAAGTAACAGCACTAATACATATCTTTATTTACTTGAATATAAGTAATACTAACAGATTTCTACTCTAGAACTCTCCAAAATTTTTCTCTTGAAATCTTATTATAGTTTTTTTTAATCAAGAAAAATCATATATAAATCTTCCTTACTCTACTTGCACTTCTTCATTAAACCTCTCAATAAACACAACTTCCATAATAGACTTGTCTGACATGAATCCAAACTGATTTTGAGAGATTTCTATAACGCGTACTAACCTATGTTCAATTATTATCTCTTATAACTTTAATTTATGACACATTAATTTAATTCTTCAATAATTTACATACTCCTGTAAATCTCCTTTATTCAAAAAATATAAACCAATAATTTTTTTTCTGCACACACTAGGCATCTGATTAATCTTTTAAAAAGTATTTAAAACTTTAGTATACCAATAGATTCTCAAATTTTCTAAATATGTTCATACTTCTATTAGAATATTATTAAGGGTCTGTTTGGCACAGCTGTTGATTATTTATAATCTGCTAATAAGCAGATTATTCTGATAATCTGATAATCTGCAGATTATCAGAATAATTTGTCTTGCTCTTTGGGACAGCTTATTCAAGATAGTTTATTGGTGGTTAAATGACATTCATGCCCCTTTGTGATAAAACTGTTTGGGGCAGCTTATTCAGAATAGTTTATTGGTAGTACTGAAGCATATGCAAAAACATGAAATCATCACAGATCATAACTAAAAGATGTCATATATTTCTCACACCCTCATGAGTACCAAGAGAACTAAAAAAAGTACAAATACGAGTACAACTACAATCAGAAATATTAAAATATTTAATTTCAGACTCTGGCTACGTCTGGCCTCATCTGCACTGTCAAACTGAGAAAACACCGGATTCCCATGACCACTGGTCGTGTCATATGAGGGACTGTCAGCCCACCGGAAGAAGCCACAACGAGCTAAAACACCTTTGGCACAACCGTAGAACTGCCTCCCAAAACTATGAGACTGACGCGATGTGAGCAACGGAGCCGGTAGATCACAATAACACAAAAAACCTCTGTCTGTACCTGATATCGTAGAAGTCATGTTTCTATAACTGTGAAAAAAAAAGATTGTTAGTACTTATCCAAATAAAAGTAAAATTGACATTCAAAATTAATGTACGAAAAGAGAAAAGACTTGTTGGACTAGCTGTCATATATAGCATCTGTTATAGACTCCCTCAGAGCAGCCATCTCAACTGCACTCTCACCGTCCTGAGTTTCTTATTCAATCGAGTCCATCTCATTATCAGCTAGAGACCCTGAAGGTTCTAAAGTATCCATAATTTCATCATCATCAGTCATATTGAAGTCCGTATCTGAATGAGAGGGGTGATGTCGGATGAAGTTGTGAAGTGTCATGGTGGCCAGCACAATATACACTTGTTTAGGAAATGAACAGGATGGCATATCACGTAGAATTATTCATTTCTTCTTCCACACCCCAAAAGTTCTTTCAATAACCCCCCGTAAAGCAGAGTGTCGTTTGTTAAACATTTCTTTTCTGCCACGAATATTGCCACTTGCTCGCTCAAAATCAGGAATATGATACCTTGTGTCTGGATATGGCTTCAGGTAGCCCC
>JXCR01078903.1:117538-131922 GCA_002079205.1 Phalaenopsis hybrid cultivar
GGCCAAAACCGAGCCCACCAAATGGACAAAGACAGTACATAACTATCAGCATTTATTTGGAGAGGAATAAGAATAATAAAGCTGAATAATGAAGTTCCAAATCAACACTTCATTGAACATGTGATTCAAAAAATAACAGTAAAGTAAAAAAGTAATTTTCCAACATTCACTCATATGTTTCAGCTCCCCTATTCTATAACCATTCTCATTCGCAACATTCCAACAGAGCCCAAATCATCACTTCATTCTAAAACCATCCAACAGAGCTCGTATAAATTTGGATATGCAGGAATGATTGGGCATGTAAATGCCCAATTATAATAAAGAGGAGCATATAAAATGTNTCAACTATCACAGACCCTAGAAAAGACAGTGTGGCATTGTGGGCTAAGATCACTAAATGGGTCAAGGAAGTGATAAGAATGTCAAAAATTTGATAGTGAGTTGGAATATAGCTTAGTTGAATAACCCCTCCATTGACCTTCTCAGAGATGAAGTGTATGTCAATCTCGATAGGATTGGTTCGATCGTGGTGTATCAAATTCAATGAAATACTGATGGTTGATTGACTATCACTGAATATCTTAATAGTGCTTCAGTTCTTCAATGTGAAGTTCCACCAGTAGTTTCTTTAGCCACATCCTTTCAAAAATAACTAAGGTCATGGCACGATACTCATATTCTGTAATGCTTCTTGCCACCACAGCATGTTCTTTACTTCTCCAAGTAACCAGTTTATCACATACAAATGAACATTAACTCATGGTAGATCTTCTGTAAATCCATTCTCCTGCTCAGCATCAATGTGGATCTCAATGTCACGGTCCAATTTTTTTGAATATTAATCCACGTCTTGAAGTCATCTTTAGTTACCTCATGATATGAATGGCCGCTTCTAAATGATCTTCACTTGGATCATTCGTATGCTGGCTCATTACTCTCAAAGAAAAAGCAATGTCAGCTTTGGTGTGTAACAGATAAATAAGTTTCCCCGCAAGTTTTTGATACCTCCATTTTTTCAACCGGAGTGTTTCCTTCTCCTTTTGATTCTCATCAAATGGGATCCATAGGAGTACTTGTTGATTTGCATCCCAACATTTATATCTCCTACAAGTCAAGAATATATTTTCTCTGGGATATAACAATGGCTTCTTTGAATCTAGTTACTTCCACTCCCAAGGAGCATCTTAAAATTTCAAGATCTTTGATCTCAAACATAGAAGTCATTATTCTTTTGACTATTGCAAGTTCTCTAACGTCGCTCCTTGTAAAAATAATATCATCTATATATATATAATAAATATGATAATCATACCTTTTTTATTTGATTTCACAAAAAAAAAATATGATCAGCCTGATATTAATAGTACCCATTGGCATGAATATCATTGGTGAACCTTTCAAACCATGCACAAAGAGATTTTTTCAACACAATAATTTCTCTTGTTTACACACCAGGTGATCATTTGTGTTGTTCATTAATCCTAAAAATATCTCTATATACACTTCTTCCTCAAGATCGACATTAAGAAATGCATTTTTGATGTCGAGTTAGTGTAATTGTTTGTCCTGATTGACATCCAATGACAGCAACACTCTTATTGTGTTGAGTTTCACCACTGGTACAAATATCTCCTCGTATTCAATCTCTTAGAGCCTGTTTTCTATAAGTTTAGCTTTGAACCTTTCTATGCTCATTTTTGCTATGTTTTTTAACAATGAATACCCATTTGTACCCTATAGTTCTTTTCCTAGGTGGCTGAGTTGTTATGATCCATGTATCATTCTTATCAAGATCAAAAGTCTTTTCTTCCACAGTCTTTTTTCAAGTAAGAATAGATAAGCATTCTTAGATAAAATTTTGGCGACTTGTAAGAGAAAGATAATTTTTCATAGGTCAAAAATTTTTCTATCGGGTGATTTAAACATTCTTATGCTTCTTCTTCTTCTTCTTGGTGTCCATGATGTGTTGACCCAACCTCTATGTGAGTACTTGGAGTGTGTGAAGTTGACCCCGATGATTTTCATTCCTAATTTTACACATTGTCCCTAACATGCTAACTAGGCTTTTTCTTTCTGGTGTACAAATAAAGTTCTTAGTTCTTGGTAGCAGTGGGAGAATTTAGTGTAGTAGGTTCATTTTCAGGTTAATTTGTGATATTAGGGACAAGAGTAGGTTCATCAAGAATTACTGAGAAATGAGCTTGAGGCTCTCGCATGATAACCCAAATTTGATAATCTCTCCAACTCTCCTCCTGAATAGTAGATATGGGGTAATATGTTGGGCTTTCAAAGAAGATGATATCCAAGGAGTTTTAAAATTTGTGTTTGGTGACCCCTTTTTATTTAAAAAGTTGCACACAATAATGCATATGATTGACATGGGATAAAGTTTTATCTGATGTGATTGATGTAGAACAGAAGTTATGCAACCAAATCTTTTTAGTGTTAAGTTATAGGTGAAGCACTGAATGTGGGGGTTGATTTTATGAGGGGGTGAGAAATTTGTTAAAGTTTAGCACTATGTTGGGCATCCTATTTATGAGATAAGTCAATGTGAGGATTGCATCCCCTCATAAATATTTGGGTACCTTGTTAGTGAAAAAAATTGAATAAGACACTTCGAGAAGATGTAAGTTCTTCCTCTCAGTAACTATTTTGTTGGCATTTGTCAACACAAGAACTTAAATGAATGATGTCATTTATGGATGGATAAGGGTTTAGAGTGGATTTGCAATGCTCTTTTGCGTTACCGGTTTTGAGTATTTAAATTTTGCTCTGAAATCAGGTGAGGATCGTGTTGTAGAAGGTTTTAATTATACTGGTAGTTTTAAATTTTTTTATTCACAAGAAAGCGTTAAGTGATTTCGGAGTGATCATCAATGAATGGACAAACCACTTAACCTGATTTGTATTTTTTTTATTTTTGAGGGTTCCCAGATATCACTATGAACAATAGAGAAGGGATGTGTTTGAATGCTCAAGTCGAACATTTCATAACATAACTTGAATATAATGAGAAACGGACTAAAATACAAGGCTTGACTCAAGGAATTGTGAATGATGGGATGGTCCTTTTGAAGTAAGAGGTCTAGTAAGCAGATAAAGTTTATGCTTCCCAACTCCATTACCTGAAATTCACACAAAGTATGGTAGAATTTAGCAAATACAATTCATGTCACAAGCTTACTAATAGAGAGTAAATTGCAGTTAATTTTAGAAGCATAAAGAGCAAATTGAAAAATAATATCCTTTGTAAGTATCACACTTCTTCTTCCTTCCATAGATGAAAGGGAGTCACTGTGGTTCCAACCACTGCAGCATGATGCTTGCAAGAATGGAATGATTGGCAAAAAGTGATATTACTTGTTATGTTATCAGATGCTCTAGATTCTACTAATCAAGGCTGAATCTTTCTGTGAAAGAATCAAGAGCTGATGGAATACTAGCTTAATGAGCTAACTGCTAGTAGAAGGCTCAGAATACTGTCCCAGAAGGCTTTGGAGAACTTAAAGTTGTTACCGAATGGACTAAAATCATGACATTTATCTTCTTTTGATCATATGTTTGTTTGATTTTCCCCGTCACTCTGATTTTGTTGTGCTTCCAATCTACAAGCTTTCCATTAAGTTTCCAACACTTCACTTTCAGATGAACAAGCTTATGTAATATTCACACCATGGTTTGTTCCTCTTTAAATTGTTATCCTGAGATGATTTGTGAGTGTATAAAATCGAGTTGTTAACATTTGATGTAGTGAAATTATCTGTCATCATTATTTTCTTCCTGCTCTCTCCTCTTTGTACTTTAGCAAAGGCTTCACGAATTAAGGGAAGAATTTTGATTCCTTTGATTCTTTCTACAACCTCCTCAAATTCCTTGTTTAGCCATCGAAGAAACTTGATGGTTCTCCTCTACTCAACAACGGTTTTGTAAAGAGTGAAGTCTTGTAAGCACCTCCACGTATATGTTTCATACATATCTAGTTGGAGTCAATTTTTGGAGAGACTGTTGAAGTAATGAGAAACAATCAACTCACTCTGTCGTAGTTCATATAATATGATTTCAATGTCAAGCAACTTAGAAGTGTTGTCAACACTTGAAAAGATTTCTCTTACGACATCCCAAATTTCTAGTCATTTTGTACAGGGGGAAGTTTTCTCCAATGTTTATGGTCATGAACTTGAAAAATTATGATGTGATCATGTGATCATCAATCTTCCATGATTGATGTTTAGGATAAGTATTTTCTCGTGCACGATTTTCTTCGGTGAGATGATCATTTTGTCATTTACCACAGATGTGCATAAACACATATTAGGAAAGTTGGAGGAAATTAATAGATTTGAAATGCTACAAAACAAAACATCCTAGGTTCACGTTCAAACATAATTTTCGAAAAAGAAAAAAGCAGCTTTTATGTCCTATTTGGTCACCATCAAAATTTCCATTAGAAAGAGCAAGTTCCTGTCTAATGTGATTACGAGAAGAGGACACCCGAACAACTATTATGGACAAGTCTGGAGTTGGGAAATGCGGAGAAGTCCACAGAGTAACGATCGTATGCAGAGACGTGTATGATTGCGAGTGAGTCTACAACTGAGAAATGCATTAAAGTCTGTAACTATCTGATGCATAGAGACATCCAGCAATAAGAGGGAGCAGGAGACAAAATTGAGGTCCTGCTGGCTGGTTGGCGGCTACCAAGAGGATTCTGCGGATGAGAGAGATACAGAGTTTCTCTCCTATCTCGATGCCATGTGAAATTTATAAAAAACTTTATTAGAGAGAAAAACTCTATTTTTTCATTAAATAACTAATATAATTATAGCTCAAACAAAACATTTTACAATTATAGGAAAATCCAGTTCATCAACATAAAAATGGAAGAAATAAAACACAATAATGGATAATTAAAGGTGCATAATTTCTCCCCTTAAATATAAGGGTGAACCCACGATTTCCTAAATCGTGTGCATATCAACACATGCAACCTTCAAAGCAACAATCAACTCAATAAAAAATATCTGAAGTGATGTACGAAGAGGCCCAATTAAGATTTTGGACCAACTTAACTTGTTATTTCCAAAAAAAGCAAATGCAAAAGGGGAGAAGTCCCAATCTGCACAATCATCCAAAAGTAAGTTGAAGAAAGCCTCTTAGACAAAACATGAGTTTGTTGATGCACGCATGTTGCACAAGAAACAAGGAGGATTCAAGGCCATGTTCTACCTCCTCAATGACTGATGCTCAGTCGGCATTCAAGAAAAATAACAAGCCCCTGTTCCACTAAGTAGGGCCATCTACATGAATCACTTTCTCCATTGTCCTATTGAGTGTCATATTTTCATTTAATTATAATAAATTAAGATCATTTTTTATATAACATTCCCAAGTCTTTTTAAGTCTACCTTTACCGTTCTTAAAAAAATTTAAAGCATTTACTCTCGTAAAAGGGTCATAAAATCGTCAACGTTTGACGTGGCCAAACCATTAAGANGATAACTGACATAAAATGGCATATTAGGGCGTGACGACGAAAGGAGTGAGAGGCTACAGGACAACAGATAAGATGGTGAACTGCAACAACAGCAGAATGATTGTGGAGGTAGTTCTAGCTGTCAAGTAGGGTGCTGGAGGGGCTAGTGTAGCTGGGTGGAGCGCATGAGGCAGTTAGCAGCAGGTCGGAGTGCGGGAGAGGCTGGCGGTGGCAGGTCGGAGTGCGAGAGAGGCTGGGACAGCAGGTCGGAGTGCTGAAGAGGCTAGTGATAGCAGGTCAGAGGATTGAAGAGGCTGTCGACAACAGCTCGAAATGTTGGAGGGTTGTGCAACAGGTTGGAGCGCTACAGGGCTGTGCAACAGATCAGAGTGCTGGAGGGCTGTCGACAATAGGTCAAAGTGCTGGAGACACTGTCGGCAATAGGTAGGAGTGTTGGAGTGAAACAAGAAGTGGTGGGAAAGCCAGGAATATGACAGCGAGTAGGAGAGGAGAATATGGAAGGATAACCATCTCCGCGGGAACAAGTTACATCCGGAGCACCCCTCGATCCTTTGGAGAAGATACCACCTCAGACAAGTTGCAATAGGAGCATCATCTCACAGTTGGATATAACCTAGAAGGGAAGAGGAGAATGCAGGTTGTTGTCCAAACAGAAAACTCAGCCCAAACACTAAATTTAAAATAGAGAATAACACATACATATATAATAGGTACTAGTAATTAGAATATGAAGGATTTAGAATAAGAGATAAATAGAAAATGACAAGGAGTAGAAGAGGGAGGAATAAAAATAGGAAAGGAAGAGAAATAGGCAAAAAGAATAGAAATATGAAAAGAACATAAATGGGCAAGGACTAGAAATAGTAATAAGTTAAAAATAGGAAATGCATAGAAGAGGAAGGAGTTTTCCCTATAGAAGAGAGTAGAATGGGAAAGTGGGGAATGGAAGGGATAGCAATTCCAGCTCCCATAAAAGGTCGGTCGGTTCAGCCGGTCATCCAGCAAGTCTCGCGACAGTCACTCGAGATTAGGGGAGCTTCGACTTCATTCATCAAAGCTTCTGACTTCTCGTAGCATGGAGTCAAGCTTGCTACGTTTAAGATAACAGAGCTAGTGTAGTTAGTCCCTTAGTAAGTCAATCATGTCAGCATTGTCATTCCACATCACGTCTTGATAGAAAAAATATACATTATCTCTTGGAACGTCCTGAGCTGGGGTTGTATATAGATGTAGGCTCCCACAATATAACTCTTGAGCCCTTAAGTTTAGAACACTCTTCTTCCACTTATCCTACTCAACGAAATATAACTGATAAACCAATATGGGAGGAGAGATCAACTGTAGGGTGGACTCTATATCGGGTTGCACTATTCTCACTAACAACTCAGGAGAGACCTCTGCTTCATTGACAAGACTTGAATCCCACAGAAGAATTTCTTCCCCCATGAAGCTCCTAAGATAAATTTCAAGAGTGAGGTTCATCCCTTCTGTCTAGATGTATGATGATGGGTAACATATTGAAATAAATCTAACTATATCATCTTCTCGACATGGCACAAAAGGCCCCCATTTTTTATGTGTCGGACCTCAGTAGGGGCAACTCAGAAATGAGTCTATAGATCTGAATGGTTTGCTGTTCACTTTCCTCAAGTAGAAGTTGATCCTCCTCTTTTGTGTGTGTGCCGTCTTCAGTATCTATTGTGTCACTACCCACCTTTTTAAGGATGCCCCGCCCAGTTAAATAGATCACCACTGTGGTTATGCAGTTTGATTCAACATGCCCAAACTTGTAGCACTTGCAACACTGTCTAGCTGTGACAGATGTAGGGAAGTTGATTGGTTCCACTTGTTCTCCGCTTTGAATCAGTTTTTCCTCTGACATGGTCATCTTGGATGTTCTCCTAGGTGAAATCTGGCTGTAAGACCCTATGGTTAAGATCTGCCTACAATATGTGGTGGTTGCCGCATGATGTGGTCTCTCAACTTTTAAAGCTAGAGTTTGAATCTTCTATCCATAATAAGTTGGTAGGAATTAGCGTTGGATCTCCCGTTTCATCTTATATTCTCTCGTTCTCCATATGATGACTTTTCTCTCTGCCTCCTATGATATTGGATTCTGAAACGTCTTGGTCTTTTTTCATCACTGAAATCATCCCAATATAAGGGGTTGAAATTCTCGTCTTTTCAAATTTTCTATTTTCCCGATCCCGGTCGAGGGTAATCTCTCTCTGGGTTTCATCCTCAATATTCGCAAACCTCCGCTGAAGTCGGCGGATCTATCGCTATACCTCTTCACAAGTAGGCTCAGCATATATCTCCTTGGTGGCAAGGCTAGAGTTTAGAGTTGGGTAGGAGACTAATCGACGGTGTAGAAAAAATTAATTTTGGGTTGTTGACTTTGGAAAATCAGCCAAGAAAAATTAGTGTTGGGTCAAAAGTGTGTCTAAGATTTGGGAATATGAAGGAAATTTTTTTATGGAGAGTTATAACAGATGCTAGGAAACCCTAGGATATTACTCCGGTTAAATTAGCTACAATACCAAAATGATGCCGGAGTTAACTCAAATCATAAAAAATATAAATATTACTATTGAATTCAAATAGGATTACAACAACGACTCATCACGAAACAAAAATTAGATGATAACTGACATAAAAGGACACACTAGGGTGTTGGTGAAGGGGTGAGCGATGATACATCTAAAAAATGTTCAATTTTTCATATATTTTTGTAATGTCTATATTTGGTGATTTTCAATAATATTACACTTTAAATGAAGGTATTTTGTATGTTTTTTATTTCAGGGACAAAAAATGAAGTTTTGGAGAAAAAAAACAAAAACGGTGCAATTTGAAGAAAATACGAGTAAGAAAGAAAATTGTCCTGACACATTTCGATGTCTTTCTATGCTTAATCTCTTTTACAATTCTCATACATTTTTTAATGAAATTACACTTTAAAGGAAAGTTTATTTTTATGCTTATTTTGTAGGTATATCTGTTAGAAACGCAACACAACTGAAATACGGCAAAACCGAGCTAAAACGGAGTCAAACAAAGCAAAATGGTGGAGCTGCGCAGGGTGGGCGCCGACGGCGCCAGAACCGGTGCCGACAGCGCCAAAGAGTAGAAAACGACGCCAAAACAGCGTCGACAGCGCCCGAGATGGTTTGTCCTGGGCGAATTTCTAGAAGATTCAATGTATTTGGACGTTTTTTGGAAAGTTGCTTGAGGCATCTCTTGGAAAATTCGTCCCTACACTATAATAAAGTGTTTTTATGTCAGAAAAAATGGTGTGAGTGGAAAAACATGGAGAATTTTTAGTGATCTTAGAATAGGAGTAGAAATATGGATTTTTACTTTTTTGGAGAGATTGGTGAGGGGATTTTGAGAGAATCTGTAAGGGAATGTTTTAGCATTGTATGGATCAGCGGGAGACTTTGTGGGAGAGATTTTCAACTTTCTTTCAAGGGGAAAAAACTAAGTATTGTGTTTTTCATTATCTTACGATTTTGTAAACACTTATCTAGTGGATTTGTTTTGATTTAATGAAGTTTTTCGTTGTGTTTTCTTCATGCTTTGTGATGTGTTTCTCTTACTTTTTCTTTTTTTTTGAAAATAGTGGCACGAGAAAATTATGTCGTTATTTTCCTTTTACTTTTCTTTTGCAATGAGTAGGATTCAGCCCCCATGAAGGTCAGCCGGTTCAGCCGACCACCTAGCAAGCTCCGCATCATGGGCATCATGCCACCAACGAAGATTTGATGAGCATAATGGAAAGGGTGGATGGCAACGACGATGGCCTTATCGACCTAGAAGAGTTTAGCGAGCTATGCACCGCATTTGGATCAAAAATTGGGGCTGAAGAATAGAAGGATGGCAAGCTCAGAGAAGTGTTTGGCGTGTTCAACTGGAATGAAGAGGGCCTAATCACTGCAGAGGAGCTCAACCTGATTCTAAAATCACTTGAGCTCTAACAAGGAGATTGCAGTGAGGCCTATTGTGATATGATTAGTAGGTTAGTTTGGATGGAGATGGGATGGTTAAATTCGAGTAGTTTAAGATGATGATGGCCGATAACGGAAGAATCTTCTTCCTTCAGGGTATTTCTTTTGAATCTTAGGTTCTTTGTGGTAGCTTCCTCCTTACAAGCATTCACCTGACCTTTGAGATGCTCCTCCAATCCGCCTCCGGTGATGGCACTTGCTCCCCTAAATGCATGACACTGATCAACAGTCTTCACGGCAACTCTACTCCGCTTTGCTTCTTCTTTCACTTCATTGACAATTTTTGTGCCAAATGGGAAAATATACGCCAAGAGGATTGGCTTGACTCCAGGTTGTCACGGGGCGTCTTCCCATGCTATTCCAAGCTGAGAAAGTAACGAAGTGCCATTTCTGTGTACATTTATTGAGTTTAGGTGATTTATATGTCAATGTATAAATTTGGGTGTGATATATGATTCTGATGTTTTGAGTGCTATGTCCGTAAAAACCCCTAATATAAATCATCCAATGGCTAAACCTATTCACCTCAATAATTTTATCTTTCAACTCTCTTCCACTACTATCCAAACTATATTCCAATTATTAATCTTTCCAAACTTCTACTATTTATATAATCTTCCCTAGTACTGACGGAGTTTTCTTTAATTCTTTTGAGTAATAAATCTCCAAAAAGAGGGAAATGTCTTTTAAATTGGTTATTTTCATAGTTATATATTCACTAATAAAAGAAAGTATCAACAGTTTGGATAAAAAATACAAGATTAATGTCCTAGATATGTGCTTGATAGGTTTCATACCAGTTTTTGATAGAACATGGATTGAATTTCAAGAGACATGGCAACTTAGAAGAAATGCTTAATGGCAGTTTTAATGACAAAAACCGCCCTATCCAGCAAAACATGCATGAGAAAAGTAAGGAACCGTTTATTGAAACAAAAAAATTTTAATCACAAAAATTGACTCGTGGAGAACATAACAATACCAGCACACACACACACACACACACACACACACACACACACACACACACATATATATATATATATATATCAGAAANGTTGTTTCTCAATGAGAGTACGGAGTCCTCTCATTGATATTGTGAAAAATCCATGAGAGTACGGAGTCCTCATGGATGATGAAAATGAAAACTTTGAAGGTTACCTCGATGAGGACTTCATGGATATTCATGTCATCGAAACTAGAGTCGCTTCATCTGCGCGCGATGTCCAACCGCTTGTGGAAGGGAACGCCGTGGATGAGCTGTGTAGGGCTATCTTCCTGAAAGACGAAGAAATCAACCAAATGAAGAAAAGAATGAAGGAGATGGCTACTGTCATGACTGCAATGGCTGCAACTCAGGGACAATCTCAACCACAACAGTTAGCCTCTCCAGAAGTTAATCAACCAGAAATTATACAGATCATAGATGAGAGGAGAGAAGTTGCCTCAGCTAACAGAGGTGATCAACAAAAGAGGGACTCTGCTCAAAGCGTCATTCCGGAGAGGGAATTTAAACAAATGATCGAACAAGTTTGGGAGGCCTTAACCCAGTCTAAGGGTGGTGCATTGGTTTTAAAGGGTAGACCTTATCCAGAGGAGTTTGATGTCGTACCCTACCCTAAAGGTTTTGTGTCACCGAACTTTAAGATATTTGACGGGACTGGAAATCCCAGACAGCATATAGCACATTTTCGAGCGAGTTGTGGCAATACCGGGGGTAGTGAAGCATTGCTTTTTTCGTCAGTTTGTCAGCAGCTTATCAGTGATAGCTTTTGATTGGTATGCCGAGTTGCCCAATGGATCGGTGAAAACATTATCCGAGTTAGAACAGTTGTTCGTGAAGAGATTTGCTAGAGCACAACACCACGTTTCTATTGGAGATCTTGTGACAGAAAAGAAAAAACCTAGCGAGACTTTAGTGGATTATATTTTGAGGTGGAGAAACCTTAGCATGAAGTGTGAACCCCAGCTACAGGAACATCATGCAATTGAGATTTTGCTCAAAAGCATACATGGGCCAGTAGCTTTCATGCTTAAAGGACTCACCATGAAATCCTTCGAGAAGCTACTCAGCAAGGCTAGCAATCTGCAAGAATAAGTCAAGCATATGGATTCTCATGAGAAGAGCGATAAGTCCAGGATAACCAGAATGTTCGAAAAGAAGTCTGCGACAATGGCAATGGTCGATAAAGGAAAGCAACCGATGAGGATTCAAGTTGAGCAGTCTCATCAAAGTTCCCCACAATCGTCACAGCATGTCCAGCCTCATCAGCAGCAGGTTCAGCAGTCTGGTCACTCTGGTCAGCAGTCATACCAGAGGAGATCATACAGGGCAGATGGTTTGCAGAGCGTATGAGCAAGGTATATTCTTTCAAGGACGAAGCCGTGTCAAAGATGTTCAAAAGTTTAATGAAGAAGCTAGAGTTCAAATTGCCAGAGCCGAAGAAGCCGAAAGTGGTTGATAAGAAGGATCAACCTAACTACTGTCCGTACCACAGGCTCATCGGACATACCATAGAAGGTTGTTTCAGTTTTAAGGATTGGCTTGAGAAGAATCTCAAAGAAGGGAATATAACGATTCCGAATGAATATTTAAAAGAACCTGAAAGAGGTTCTATAAATATGATTTCGGTTGAGCCAATCGCTCCGATAGATCCGTATGCAAATGAGAATGGTTGGAAGATAGCTTGGAGCAGATCATCCAAGAAGATACTTGACCAGATCCAGATCGCATCAGCACAAGCTGTCATTCAGAATCTTCAGCCTACGAAGCCAAAGATGGAGATTACGCCAGAGAAATCGTCGCAGCCAGAAAAGAAGAAACATGAGATCGTGCACGAGATGAAGACTGATAGTGCGAGGGGTAGGATAGGAGCTGCCTCTGTTAGATTGGTTGTTTCGGATTCGGGGGAGAAATTCCTCGAACCACTGACTGTGTATGACTATCTATTTGCTCCTCCGGGGTCTATTGAATATAACGATTACGGTTTCGGCTACGTTTTGACTGTTTCTAGCGATATCGTAACTGTTAACGACCAATCTAACCTCTATTTCGATTTCCAAAATGATCCTCAAATCATACTTAAGTCCAATTAACGCGTTAACGGAAACGACGGAGATATCGACAACACCGGTTATTACAGTTTTGGGAGTGTGGAGTTAATCCTCGAGTGTCAAGGAACACCAGTAGCAATCAATTTGGACTTTTTAGATTCAGAATTGACACCAGAAGAATCGATTACAACGCTAAAAGAGGAAGAGATTATAGAAGTATATTTGAGAAGAGAAAAAGTGTTACCCTCAGGGATGCCTCTAATGGAAAAAGGGAAGCAAGCAGTTGCTTCAAACGAGCCGCCTCCAACAATGGAAGAGACACAGGTTCGAGAGGAAACTGGAAGTTCAAGCAAAGTGGATTACAACGTACTAGCACATCNAAAAAAAATAACCAACACTTGCCTTTACTTATATGGTCCAAGCTGCCTCCTCCCGCATGAAGTTACTCAGTTCTTACCCTTTCCCTCACACAGAGCTCCCTCCGCACGCAAGGCTTCCTCCCATCCTTCTTAGCTCACACAGACTAGGTCACCCATGTGAAACTCTTCCTTCGCACAAGATGCATGTGGCAACGCGTTGATCGCCTCCAAACCCTCGACAAGCTAAGACAACAATGCATGCTAGTTCCCTTCCCTTCCTGAATGCTAGGTCTTCACGTCAGCGGTTTGACAGTTTTAGCAAGTAAACCTTCTCCCCTTCTTCCATTACCAACAAGAACCTGCTCACTCTCCTTCTGCCCACACACCTATCTTCCTTCCTCTTCTTAGTTGGTGCACAGAGGTTCATCCGCATGCAAGCACACCCACAAGGCTCAATCGCGCTCGTCTCCTGTAAATGTCTCATGCACTGCTTCGACATTGACAGACGCGCACAAACCTACCATGAACAACAGCGTCATCCTTACCCCTAAACTGCATGCCTCCTATACGTAGTTAACTTCTCGCATACACACGATGTCATCTCCTTCTCTTGTTTTCTATTCTGATTCATATGGTTTGAATGCACTTGTATCATAATGACAGAACCACCTTTGCGATTACATTTGTACCATCATCGCCATTCAAAATTGTTATGTATTTATTTATTTTAACAGTTATTACATGTTTATCAAATAGAAAATAATAGAGGGTGATGAAGATAAAAAATATAAGCGAGCATGCATACATATGCGCTCGTGAATTTACAACCATCATGACAATAAAAAAAAGAAAAGTTTAAAGCATACCTTTGCAGCTAGTATGAAGATGTCATTTGTTCCTGAATAAAAACCAAAAGATATTTAATATAAAAAAAAAATAAATAGCAACACCTAGCCCCACAAAATCATAATTTTCATATAAACTAATAAAAATCACATAATAGGAATGCATCTAAGTTGTCTCCATTGCATTTATTTTAAGCAACTGATGCAATCGATTAACTAATTCATGAAATGATGAACTATGATGCCTTTAAAATTCCATACCAAATCATAATAAATATACAACAATATTTCTTGCAATAAACTTACTGTTTGCATGTTCGGTAAATTTAACAGCTGCTGCCTGCCACAAGGAGCCCGAGCTCTTCCCAGTGCATAGTAAAGAATGAATGGACTCCCAGTCCGAATCAGCACATACTTTGCTGCAAAGCATTGGCAAATTTATCAGTCAATACTACTCAAGTATATGATAATAAACTGCAACAATGAAAGGCAACTATTTTCAAGTGGGCTTCTGCAAGAATAGATTTGCACTATTTCTCAAATTCAATCAAACACATCTTGAAAGTTTTTAATAAACAAAGTGTATAATTTCATGAAAAGAAAACATGAATCTAGCCCC
>JXCR01078903.1:132218-146011 GCA_002079205.1 Phalaenopsis hybrid cultivar
AAAATAGTTGTTAAAAGTTAACACCCAAAGATTTCTGAAGCCATATGTTAACAGATTCTACAACAAATGAATAGTAGAAATGTAGTTTTTAAGGAAATCTGAAACTAGGGAGAACACAATATCAACAAATGATTTAACAAGCCATCTCTGAAAGTTTTTGAGAACTGTAAAACATTTGTGATGCGTCACTGCATTCATATAATAATAAAAACAATGCTAATTATATAATTTAAGCATAAACAAGATAGAACTATGCAGAAATAATTAAGCATTGACTTTGTTTCTTTTTCAATCTACATTAAAAGCTCAACAAAAAAAAGCTATTTAATTGAAGAAGACAAAATATCATAATATCAAAGACAGCTACCAACTAAATATGTTATGCCCTTCCGTATTTTTTCAATCTGATAGTGTGAAGTGCTTTCCTTCATTTATATATATTTTTTTACAGATTTATCTTTAGGTCGCTCCTCCAAATTCCTTATCCACCATATATTTAAATTTTCTATTATGTTACTGAAGCACAAAATTTCATCAAAAGTTACAAATTATGGTAATAGCCATATGTTGGACATATATACTTGCGAAACTAAATTACAGATTGATTTTAGATATTAATGATTAGAGGTGCAATAGGTGGGGCTAGTTGGTTTGGGAGAGAAAATTCAAATGAGCAAATTCTCTGAAACTCCCAATCCAAATCCAACTACACAATCAAGTGACCTCGTTGACTCAAATTAGAATTTCTATTTAGGTCAGGCCAAACTAGAACGGTAATTTCATGCAACAACATTCAAGCCACAGAGACTATCCTACCTAAACCTAACCATGAAAGGAAATCAAATATTGTCGATTTAATTAGATAGTCAAATCCAATAACCAAGCCTACCAACTTGCCAGACTAGGTCAATCTGGCTACACGGGTGCATCGGCTTGTGGCTTAATCTATTAATAATATAAAAGGTGATACCACACTTGTCCTCTTTATTTAAATTTCATAATCCAAGAGCTTTACTTTATTTTGTTTCTTAACCGATACAATTTTAGTGAAAATATATATATGGCAATTTGCATATCTAATCTAAAAAGTTTAATATTTGAAAGAAACTTGGTTGAAAGCTAGTAAAGCACAAATTTTAACAAAAATGGGAAATTGTTGGTCCAGTTAGAAGTATGGTGATAAATGAACCAATGCACTCAATCAACAACTCGAACTCGGATTGATTAAAACTCGATCATGTTCGTTCAAATTAGTAAATAAACAAGCTTGAACAATTTTTAAAAGCTCGGAACTTAAATAAACTAAATATAAACATAGTCGAATTTGTTCATTCATGTTCACGAACAAAATTATTTATTGTTCAATAAGTATGTTAAATACTAGATATTAAGTTTGATTATAACTCCTATAATATTTGATATTTTATTTNTTTGAACAATTTTTAAAAGCTCGGAACTTAAATAAACTAAACATAAACATAATCGAATTTGTTCATCCATGTTCACGAACAAACTTATTTGTTGTTCAATAAGTATGTTAAATACTAGATATTAAGTTTGATTATAACTCCTATAATATTTGATATTTTATTTAAATAAAATTTAATTAATTATAGATTTAATAGTAATATATTATTATATCAATATAATTTTTTGATTAATTATTAATTATATATTTATTTTATTAATATATATTAATTATATATTTATTTTAATAAAGTTTAGGTGTTAGACGTAAAATACATAACTCATGTGGTATGTATGAAATACACTTAAAATTAATTTTAAACCCCCACAAATCTCACTTTCCCTCAATCCACTCACAATTTCACGTCATATCACTATCTCATGAAACATACAAAATCCTGAATTGCTGGGGCGTGCAAACATTGAAGGCAACATTTAGATCGCGATGTGCAAGGATCTCTGAAACTCTAATCTCTCGTATATCTCCCCTTTCCACTCTGCACATAAGTCCTTCTCGATTAAAAAATGGTGTTGAGAAAGTGCAATGCAATCATTATAAGTTATATATGATTAAAAATAAGAATAGTNCATAAACATGGTCGAATTTGTTCATTCATGTTCACGAACAAACTTATTTGTTGTTCAATAAGTATATTAAATACTAGATATTAAGTTTGATTATAACTCCTATAATATTTGATATTTTATTTAAATAAAATTTAATTAACTAGAATTTATTTAATTATAGATTTAATAGTAATATATTATTATATCAATATAATTTTTTGATTAATTATTAATTATATATTTATTTTATTAATATATATTAATTATATATTTATTTTAATAAACTTTAGGCGTTAGACATGAAAATACATAACTCATGTGGTATGTATGAAATACACTTAAAATTAATTTTAAACCCCCACAAATCTCACTTTCCCTCGATCCACTCACAATTTCACGTCATATCACTATCTCATGAAACATACAAAATCTTGAATTGTTGGGGCGTGCAAACATTGAAGGCAACAATGAGATCGCGATGTGCAAGGATCTCTGAAACTCTAATCTCTCGTATATCTCCCCTTTCCACTCTGCACATAAGTCCTTCCCGATTAAAAATGGTGTTGAGAAAGTGCAATGCAATCATTATCAGTTATATATGATTAAAAATAAGAATAGTGTAACAACTTAATATAAAAGACATCTACAAAATTATTCAAAAAAGCTAGGAAAAGGACAAGTCATTTCACTATGAGAAAACCAACACCTACATCTGATTGCTGGAGTTCGTTGCACACTTGAAAGTATGATCATTATAAAATATGAAAAACTACATCCAATATAATCATGATTCATGAGTTACATTTCATTTAGTAGATGCGAACACATTTATAAAATTATTCATTGAATTTTTAAAATGAAAATCAAGATATTCGTCTGAATTTTTAGCGCTTTTGTTAGCTTATTTAAATAATCATTCACTTGTCATAAACAAATCAAATACAAATCAAGTTCAAAGATTGAAAATTTTAAACAAGTCAAGCTTGAACAACATATGAATGCTCGACACAAGCTCAAGCCGAACATAAATAGCTTATAATTATACCAAGATAAAACTGATCTATGATATACTCGGCTCGATTACAACTCTAGTTAGAAGCAAAAAAGAATAATCAAATAAAGTTTTACATTAGTTTTTTTTAACATATATAGCGTCTAGCTTGATCAAAGAAATAAAATAAAACACGCCATTGAGAAATTAGAAAAACTTATTTCTTTCCAAATATGAAAATATGTATCATAAAGGCAAGCCCCTGAGAACATGCATGAATGCATATAAAGGAGATGGGAAAATATATACAAAAATGGATTTTATTTATATTTGACTTTCATAAACACATATAAAAAATTCAGTAGAGTATAACCTTGGTAATTATATAGAGTGGAAAAAATATTAGTAGTTATAACAAATACCTTTACCATGCACCTTGCTGGTTTCTATTCTGACAGCATTGCATTTTCCTTTCTGTTTGAGCTCATCGTAATATTCCTGAAGTGCATAAAAAAAAAGCATGCTGAGAACCGCAACATGAAAGAATAGCTTGCTATATCCATAACATTTTATATAAAAAAAAAACCGGCATTTACATACATACCACAAAATTCTTATACATTCACATACCTAAAACCTAAACATTCATATTTACATGCATACCACTCGATTCGTTAACATCACATCAAAATTGCCACCATTACTACTTTTTTAAAAGTGACATGCACATTTTTCATGAATAGGCTTATGACATCAAGGTGTTATAAATGTAAATAGCAAACTTCAGGTGTTAGATATGTAAATGCATAAAAATTTTGTGGTGTGTTTGTAAATTTCCCAAAAAATAATACAAGCCCTTTTTCTATTGCTTCTTCATTTAGAAGGAAAAAAAAATTTAGTCTATCATGAAACGCTGGTTTTCAACATGGAAACAAATAATTGCAATAGGTAACACTTAAAAATACAAGGTAAAAAAAAAACTAGGAAAAAATATATAGTCTCAAAGGCTAGCAAAATAGGAGTAAGCAAAATTCAACGAAAGTAAACTAAAGAAGTACATCAGCTAATAATACCATAAACAACAGCTAAATACGATAAATATGGCTGCTGACTGCAATATGTCTAAGAATAAAATGCAAACATTGCACTAGTATAATATCTCAACAGAAGAAATTTGTAGAATATTACAAAGGCTAATGGTAAATTTCAAGTTTCTATATGTAGGCATGTGCACAAAATCATGAATGGATATTGTAAACTACAATTACATGATATTATAAATGGTGATAATATACAGCCAGGGCGTTGAAGTTAGCATGCAAAACAACAAGGACTTCATGGTTTTAAAGAAAGATGAAATAATTTTCAAAATTAACGAAAATAAAAAAATGAACTGTCAAGTTCCACACTTTCAACAAAAAAGAAAATATCATCAAAAAAAGAATGACAGCTAGCACTATCAGGGATAATAGTTTAACATTACAAATATCGCTGTTTAAGACCACAATAAAATGCAACCATGACACTACTACAAAAGTTCAGCGAGGAATATTTGTAGAGCATGAACAAATCAAGGGGTTATTTTTAAGTTTATAAATATAGCAACACTAAATTATGCAACAACATACTGTTTCTAGTGGCTACAGAAAAACAGTCTAGATGTTGAGGTTAGCTTGCCCAACAACTGGGCTTTCAAGGGTTTAACGGAAGGAATAATTCTTAATGCTAATGACAAAGGAGAAGGGATGGTGACTCTTTCCTCACAACAACAACAACAACAACAACGAGCCTTTATCCCACTAAGTTTGGTTGGCTATATGAATCCTTATCTCCATTTATGTCCTATTGAGTATCATATTTTCATTTAAATCTAATAAACTAAGATCATTTTTTATACAATATGGCCCAAGTCTTTTTTGGCCAGCCTTTATCTTTCTTAAACATAAGACAAATCTAAAACATGTACTCTTCTAATTGAATCACCAGATGGTCGACGTTTAATGTGACCAAACCATCTTCTAAGACGACTCTCTCTAATCTTGTCTGCCACTGGAGCTAGATCAACCTTTTCACGGATATATTCGTTCGCATTTTATCTCTAAGTGTCAAGTCACTCATCCACCTAACCATTCTCATCTCAGCAACACTTAACTTTGTTTTGTGCTTCTCTTTGAAAGGCCAACATTCAGCGCCAAAAAGCATTGTCTAAGAGGCACTTTTCTATCACACAATAAGTCTGATGCATTCCTCCACTTCAACCAACCAACTTGAATTCTACTAATAGCATCCCCATCTATATAACCATCACTTTGAACAATAAACCCGTGATATATAAAATGTTCACACCTTTTAATGATTTGATCAACCATAGTTACGACTCTACCACTAGATCTATGGCTAATAAAATTACATTCCATGTATTTAGTTTTAGATCTACACAAATTAAGGCCTTTACTCTAATTTAGACCTCCATAATTCATTTTTTTCCTGAATTCTTTCTTTAGTCTTATCCGCAATAAGGATATCATCAGCAAAAAGCCTACACCGAGTTACATCATCCTGTAAATGTCTATAAGAGCCTCCATGATGAAAGCAAAAAGATACGGACTTAAAGCCGATCTCTAATGTAATCCAACTGAAATAGAAATATACTTAGTTAATCCTCCTTCTGTTCGAACACAAGTAACAACTCTAGTATACATATCTTTAATGACTTGAATATAAGTCATATCAACATCTTTCTTTTCCAGAACTCTCTAAAGAACTTTAGTTAGAACTTTATCCTCTCCATCAAACCTCTCAATAAATGTATAGCTTCATTTGTAGACTTGTCCGGTATAAAACCAAACTGATTGTGACTCTTTCCTCAAAAAAATTATAAAAAAAAAAACCAGAAGCTTATATAATCTTCAATCATGTAGCATTGCCTCAAAAAGACACATTCAAAAACGGATTATTTCCATTAAATGGTTTTTTTTTTTTTTTTAAATGTGAGGGTTATAACCTTAGGCGTCTACAGAATAGAACAAAGGCCATACCACTAAATCAAGTGCTCCGTAGTCCCATGATATAAAATTAGAAATCAGTATCTTTATAGTTGATCTTGAGATTGAATTGAAACAGTTTCCTACCACTGAAACCTCAATGAACAGGATAGCATGCAGCTGTCCCACTCACAATCAAATGCAATTTCTGGAGAAGCGCTCTGAATGCTATTCAAGAATAGGAAGAAAATAGATTCTTCCTAAAGAAGAATCAGATATTCAAACGGGGTTTGATAAAAGAGACAAAGGACTTATATGCAGTACAACGCCCAAAAACACTCGGAAGCATGAGTACAGACACTTTGTCGTCATCACGAGCAACAAAAAGGATCCGCGAGGGTTAGATAGAAGATGAAAGATGAAGGATGAGATCAAGATGAAAAGTTTGCCTGGATTGCTAGTGGGGAGGGGGGTGTAAGAAGAGCAGCTATCTGATCAGCGAATTCGGCGTCCAGAGGGCACGGGCTTGCCTCCATTGCGAGCGAGTTTGCAAAGCAGTCTAGGCTTTCCGGGGTTTATCTTCTGCAAGTAGAATTTAATTTAGGATTTAGTAAATTAAATTCTGTAAAACCGAATTTCTTAAAGTTTTAATATTTTTAATTTCAATTTTTAAATAATTTTGATTTCATTCATCAATTTTAATTAAACTCATTAAATTATAATTAATTTAATAAAATCAATTAAAATTTGTATTTATTTACTTATATTAATATTCTTTTTAATTTACTAATATTAATAAATAATATCGATTTACTTTTATATAATAGTATACATTTGTAATTTAGTTGATATAATGTTAATATCAATTCTAATTGCAATAATTAAAGTAACATAATATGATATTTTAACTGATTATTAATTAAGATTTAAAAACTAGTTATATTAAAATAAATTCTACTTAATCAAATAAAATCACAAGGACTTTCCCAGTTTAACATATATTTTTAGTTAATTAATTCTAATTATGAAAATTAATTTACATAAAATTTATTTATGAAATGAAACTTCTAGAAACTTATCTTTCGACCATTTCTCATGACAAAATTCATATTTTTTCTTAGTGCTTCACAAATCAATTTATGAAATGACACATCAAAATCCTTTGGCGGGACCCTTCCACTTAATGACGAGGGATTATTGCGTACGGACACAACATGCATCTCTGCATGCGGTGTTCGAACTTGGTCGTAGATCACGGTGATCTACGGTCATGATTATTTCCGTTTTTTTTAAAAAATAAGAAATTTTAGGTGGGGCCCACCAAAATACATCAGGACCTCCGGATCGGACACCGCACGCAAGCTGCGTGCGGTGTCCGATCCGTATGGAATAATTTTTCCTTAATGTGGTGCTATAAAGGAAAGGATTTGAGAATTGTAGGTGTTTTATATGTAAATACTTAAGTTTAGGTGTGAGGAATGTAGATGGGCACGTTTTGAGTGCTGTGTANTTAATTGCAGTAATTAAAGTCACATAATATGATATTTTAATTGATTATTAATTAAGATTTAAAAACTAGTTATATTAAAATAAATTCTATTTAATCAAATAAAATCACAAGGACTTTTCCCAGTTTAACATATATTTTTAGTTAATTAATTCTAATTATGAAATTTTATTTACATAAAATTTATTTATGAAATGACACTTCTAGAAACTTATTTTCGACCATTTCTCATGACAAAATTCATATTTTTTCTTAGTACTTCACATATCAATTTATGAAATGACACATCAACATTCTTTGGCGGGACCTTCCACTTAATGACAGAGACGGATGTGGTGTATAAAGGAAAGGATTTGAGAATTTTAGGTGTTTTATATGTAAATACTTAAGTTTAGGTGTGAGGAATGTAGATGGGCACGTTTTGAGTGCTGTGTATTTAAAAATCCCAATAAATTAATACTCATAATATTTTTATATGATTTAAAAATTGTGTTATTATATTAATAAATATAAAAATATATGTGGTAAACATATTAATACATAAAAGTTCTATGTGTTGAATGGGAATAGGACGTAGTCTCGTGTCGTCCGTCTGTAGGTACATATAGCTTCGCAGAAGCCCCAATAATGTCGGAAGAGAGTTGTAAGGAGAAAGGGGGATGAAGAAAGTTTAAGGTGGCTTGATTCAGCCACTTCAACACGTTGGCTCGATTCAGCCACTCCGACAGATGGGCTAAGTTCAACAACTCCTGCAAGTAAGCTCGGTTCAGCCAGATAAAAATTAAGTAAAATTTTTTGTATGTCGATATTTCCTCATACAGGTATTTATGCATATATTTAGTTATATGATTTTCTTATTTTTTTATTGAATTTTTACGAGAAGAATGAGATAATAAAAATTGTTCTATCCCTTTGTGACCTTCATGGTGAGAAAGAGGCTTATCTCTAGAATGAATCCACTTGATTTTGGGGGCTTGTTTGAGGAATTTAATTTTCCTTTGCATCAACAACGCTTCAGGATTGGCATTCACCTAGGGGCATCTTGTGCTTTTCTTCATATGGAGTAGTCCCTCCTAACTTTACTTTTATGATTTATGGAATCTATTTTTTTCCCCAAGCGTTGTGGTTGTCCCTTAAAAAAGAGGTACTATTCAGCATATCCTTCCTATTAAGATCTTCTGAGGATTTCTGTAGGAAGTGTGCGTTTAAACATGTTATATATTAGGATGTATGTTTGTTAACACGATTTCATACCATTTCATGAAAGAAGTATAGAAGTTGGGTTAGGGGATTTAAAGGATATTAATGATGAAATTTTTTAGAACGTAAATGATTGGACTCCCTTTGGTTTTGGTTTTATATATATTGATGCAAAAAATAAAGGCTATAGCCTTGTGCTTTTCCTTGGTCTATTTTTCAGGTGAAGACAAAACCAAAGGGTGTTTATGTTTTGTATTTAATAGTTCTTGTGCTTTTCCTTGGTCATTTTTGTATTTAATAGGCAAATTAAAGTACATACTCCCTTTGGTTTTGTCTTCATCTTAAAAATAGACACAGAGCAATAGTCTGGTCATGTTTTCCACTTCAATGAAGAAAGTCGGTTTGCCTAAGAAAATATTGACTGAGTGGAGGAGGCGTCTCAACTTCATTCACAATTAGAGTGACTAGAACATTTCCACTAAGATGCAGTATTTGGGAAGGGAGATGTCAGACACTTTGAAGCTGACCTATGAAGAAATAGGAAGTTATGATGCCCTGAAATATGCTAGAATTTATGTTGCTCGTTACACTTTTCCCAACTTCCTGAAAAGTGAGTTGATCGGTCGTGTTGCAACGATCAGGATTTTACCCGCACCCATAGATGTCAAGCAATCATCATTCTTAATGGATCATACGGTTAAGGAGGAAGACTTTCAAGAATATGCTCCTCAAATGGTCTCAATTACATGAGGAGCCCCCTTCAATATGTTAAGGATAAAAGGCCCTCAATGCGGTTCTTAGATGGTCCAAGGGACATTTTAACCTCATTTTTGGTCAACCGTATTTCATTAGCTTGAGCTTAATTGGACTTCAGTTGATTTTGATCTTAAGCATCCCCTAATTTAAGAAAGTTTAATTTTCAACTCAATAAAATAAAAAAGAAACCAAAACCATCATCAAACATAATCAATCTAACTAACTTCAGAGATAGCCCTAAAATGAGCCTTAACGATAGAAACTCTGATAAAATTATTTTCTCTCACTAGGCTATTATAAGACTCAAAACCTTATTCTGAAAGTTACATGAGGCTCGTTGTCACCAATAAAGATGATGTAGATGAACATCAATTGGAATAAATTTGATGTGAAATTTTTCAAGTTAAATTTTCATGGATGATGATTATCGTCGTAGAACTTAAAATTATTGTTTTCTTTCACACATAAATCCACTTATCCAAATTACATCCTATAAGTTGAATGATATTTGTATTCAAATATGAAAAACATGTAAATAATTTTGGTGGCAGACACAATTTTTATGTAGAATTGTGCACTTAGGGTTCCCATGCATGAAAAATAGTCCAGCATAACATTTTTTCAACGAGTCATTATTTTTTAAAACAAACTTTTCCATTGCATCCATGTCGTTGAAATCTATCTAATGAGCCCATTTGGGTACCTTTTGAGACGACAATCTGGAGAGAAAATATGATAATTTCAATTGTAAAAGAATAATTTGATCATAACTCCTTCAAAATGGCTTCAAATCAACTCTGAACTACAACAAAAAGTTGTTCTAAATTTAAAAATACACAATTTGTTCCATTAAATTTCTTTTTCTCAAAGATAATTGACACACCAAAACTTATCACAAAGTATGTTGGTGATACAATGTGAGTGCATGTTTCAAGTAGTACTCATTTTAAGAGTCTGCGTATCGATCCCACGAGAAAAGTCTTAATAATTATTTATGTAGAAAAATTCTAATTTACTAATTTATTGAATTTAGCTTGTTGTGATTGTGAAAGAAGTTAAAGTTCTAAGATTCTAGCAAAAAAAAAGTAAATTGCAGAAAACAAAAAAAAAAAAAATAGAAGCAACGGAAAGGATCTTGTGAGTTCCTTCAGGAATGATGAGGCTTGTACCTTTGTGATTTGAGGATTGTGGTTATCAAGATTTTTCTAAATGTTTTCCTGCTTGATTATTGTCAATCGGGGATATTTTACTTCTTATGTCTATGTCTAGGTTAAAAAAAACCTAAAATCTATGAAGTTTGGGCTTTTTTTTTCTGATCCCCTAAAATAATTACAAAATTAAATTGGAATTATTTTATCATCTAGGAATTATGTGGTTAACCCTTTGTTTCCACTACGCAAATGTTAGAGGTCATTGCTTCACGAAATATTTTAACATCCTAGTTGGCTAGACTAAGAGTAAACGTTCATAAATTAAGCAACAACATAAGTCATGAACGCATAAAGAAAATACTAACTGAAAAGTTTTTCATAAAAACTACAATTAAATCCACTACCCCTATATCATAGAGACATGAAAAAGAAATTAGCCATGCAACATCGAGAAAATCACAAGGAATACTATGCAAGATTTGATTGCAAGAAACATAAATATGCTAAAAATTCAACAAATTATCTTCTTCGCAATAGTATAAATCATTTCTCTCATACAATAATCTCTCACAACTCACAAAATAGAGAAATAACTCACCCTTGAAGTTTTCAACCAAAGGAAGAAGAAGACCTTCAAGAAAGCACCCAAATTCACCTTAATCCCTGCCACTAGCATCCTTTAACTTTTCTCTACTCCAGAATTTGTTTTGAAGCCAAGAAGAGGCCAAGAAGACCTTCACTAATGAAATAAATAAGTTCTTATAGTTAGGTTTCACATTAAGAATCCAAAATAGATATCCAAACTCTCTGAATTTGTCAATAGGTCCAAAATAGGCAAGGAATAGTGTGAAATAAGGGTTTTGAATGTCTGACGGCGTGGTCATGCCAAAAACTAGCGTGGTCACGCTAGAAACTGGCATGATCACACCCAAAACTTGCGTGGTAATGCCCAAAACTAGTGTGGTTAAGCCATCTCTGACATGATGATGCCAGAATATTGCATGTTTTGACTTCATTTTGCATGTTTGACACCTATAACCAACACAACATCAACAAAACCCTTTCTCAAGTGTCAATCTGTGATAAATTAGTAAAAATAGCTGGTAAAATGTATGTACAATTAAACTTAAAATTTTGAAATAATTCAAAAATAAAAAAAAAATCAAAACACATAGAAAAATAATCAATAAAATTAAGTAGAAATCATAAGAGAAACTATACCATATGCATTGTATATTGGCACACTCCTTTGCTTTACACTCTACCCATTGTACTAAGAGGGCAACTGATTGGTGAGGATGATAATATTTCTTAGGCAAAGCTGTCAATTACACTTGATTAGACATAAATTGACTTTCCAAGCATGTATTCATACATTAGATAGCACATCAATGTCCTTTAATACCAAAATCAATCTAGCTAAAAGATTATTAATTTAAATCATAAAACTTTTTTATTAGATAGGTGCATATATACTTAGGTCGCTCGAACATTAGAATTGAGACATAAACCTCAACATAATCATTCTGATTAATGATAACCCTACACGTCCACTTTTGCACGATACTGGCCTCTTAGTCTTGAAGTGTATGTGGGTTAGTTGGCAACCATCTAAAGGAGTAGTTGTAACCCTAGAAGAGTCGGGTTAGACTTCACTTCTTAGTGGGAGAGAAGTCTATAAGTCCCATTTCTGCCTTTTTATACTATATTTAAGCTTCCAAATATATATCAGTAAAGCTCATCTTAATATAGATTTGAAGGCAGTCTTATTAGCTCTTTGTTATAGGAAAAGTCATCTCTAAAGCATTTCCACGATCTCGTATCATTAGATTATAGCCCTAAATATCTACTGAATTAGACAACTTATACCTAAAATTAATGTCAACTTCCAAAGATTTAAGCTCAATCATATCATTTCGTGAAACATTATATGAATTATTAACATTTGGTGGTTCATACCCTTCCATCTTTAGCTTATGATAAGAACTACTTCATTTTGATATAATCCCTTGAATTCAAAATTAACAACCTTGAAATCAAACTGTGTGATAAGTAAAAATAAGAGAGCCCTTATTTTGGCTGAGGGTTTCCCTAATAAATAACATTTTATATGATGTAATTAACTCTAGAGACTTATCTTTTTAGGGAACCTAAACACCAAAATAAATTAATCTATTATATATACATAAAGTAGGAAAAACTTGTATGACAATGTAAACCCAAAATCGAGGTAGAATGAAAAGAAGATCTTGTCGAGATAATTATCTTTATTTTGACTGATACGCTCTTCCAACGCTCGAACATGTTTGGATCACACTAGACAAATAGAAGCAGAGCGAAGAACAATAACACATATGGTGGAATGATAAGATGGTCGCCACAGTATATATGACCACCTTTAAAAAACATGCATAAGAGTATTTTTATCTGAAATAAATTTTGATAAATTTGTATTCAAATAAAATTACATGTAAAATAGTTGTCGAAATAACTCTTATTGAAGGATCAAATTTCCTTGGTAGGTAAAAAAAGTCATATTTGACGGTTGACAGAGAGCCATAATTCAAGTTCGTCGACAACTCGGAGAGAGCCATAATTCAAGTTCGTCGACAACCCGGAAACGTGACGGATCTCCCAATGCTCGGAACAGACACCCTCCAAAATAGAAGGAAACCCTCCCAATTCTTCTCGCCCAAAGCTTATGGCCTTCTCCATGCTCTGATTTCTCTCGAAGAGCGAAATTATTCTGTCATTTTCTCGCCGATATCGCTCCAATGGATGCTATTCTCATCCTTCCTTGCAATTTGCCATCCAGTCATGGCTTGAAGCTTCTATCTTCGCCTTTTCATTCATTGTCGGCTATGGCGGAGGGCTACACTGAGAAAAAGGCCAATTCATGCGATAGATCCGTACAAGGTTGCTATATTCTTCTCCCCACCAAGAGAAAAAGATCTTATTCGATCGTCCGATGCTCGTCAATGGAGCAAGATTTGAAACCAAGGCCGACAATGAAGCTCATGCCCGTCAGTGATTCTCCCGGCCAGGAACAAGGTTCCAACAAGTCCAACAATAATTGCATCATCCATCCTCTCCCCTCAGCTCTTTGTCATCGAATTGAGAGGCTGGTCTTCTTTAAGAAGTACAAAGCAGCCATCGAGCTATTTGAGGTC
>JXCR01078903.1:146622-186601 GCA_002079205.1 Phalaenopsis hybrid cultivar
TGCCTGACAAGCATGTTGTGGGATGGAATTCAATAATAGCCGGATATGCTTTAAATGGTTACAGTGAAGAAGCTCTCGAGTTGTACTATCAGATGCAAAACTCCAATGTAAAGATGGATCATTTCACTTATTCTATCATCATCAGAATCTGTGCTCGGTTGGGTTTACTAGAGCAAGGCAAGCAAGCTCACGCAGGATTGGTTAGAAACGGGTTTGGCACGGATACTGTTGCATGTACTGCTCTCGTTGATTTGTATTGCAAATGGGGGAGAATGGATGACGCAAGGCATGTTTTTGATAAGATGTCTCGTAGAAATTTGATATCTTGGAATGCTTTGATAGGAGGTTATGGGAATCATGGTATGGGAGCTGAGGCTGTGGCAGTGTTTGAGAGTTTGCTGAAGGAAGGAATAATTCCAAACCATGTGACTTTTCTTGCAGTCTTAGGTGCTTGTAGCTATTCTGGAATGTTAAGCAAAGGGAGAGAAATCTTTGAATTGATGGCTCAAGATCCCAAGACGAAGCCACGGGCAATGCATTATGCCTGCATGATAGAACTGCTGGGACGAGAGGGTCTTTTGGATGAAGCATTGGCTCTTATAAAAAACGCTCCTTTCAGCCTGACCACAAACATGTGGGCAGCATTGTTTAGGGCTTGTAGATTTCACAGGAACCTTGAGCTTGGAAAACTAGCAGCTGAGAAGCTTTTCGGGATGGAACCAGAGAAGTTGGGGAATTACATTGTACTCCTAAATCTTTATAACAGCAGTGGGAGAATGAATGATGCTGCCAAGGTTTTGGATTCTTTAGCGAGGAAAGGACTTAGACTTGTTCCTGCTTGTAGCTGGATCGAGATCAAGAAGCAACCCCATAGGTTTCTTTTTGGAGACAAATCCCATCCACTGAGCGAAGAGATCTATAAAAGGGTTGATGCATTGATGGAGGAGATTGTTAAAGAAGGCTATCTTCCTCAAAGGAGATGTTTATTTCCTGATGTGTTGGAACATGACCAAATAATTTTGCGTTTTCATAGTGAGATATTGGCAATTAGTTTTGGGCTGATCAACACGCCAGACTTTACCCCTCTGCAAGTGTTACAGGGTCACAGGGTCTGCGATGACTGTCATTGTATAATTAAGCTTATTACTATTGCCACCAGAAGGGAGATTGTTGTGAGGGATGCAAGCCGCTTTCATCATTTCAGAAATGGGGCTTGCTCTTGTGCGGAATACTGGTAACTGAATTCAGGTTAGTATTTTTAGGGGCTTCATTAACATAAAATGAATTGCTGTTTCAACCTTAATCTCTTGTATTTAGTTTAACATAACATGAATTGCTGTTTCTGTAGGATTAGTCAGGAGATATTGTAAATTTTGCACTTCACTCTTTTTTGCTGCCAACTAAATTTGATCATTAGCATATGGTGCCCACTATTATTACCTTTGCCTTCGCAGCTTTGGTTCCTTGCCGTTCCTGCTGTGTCTAGTCCAAGAAAGCGCCATGGCCATTTGATTCAGGTCGCTAATTTGTTTCTGATTGTCTTTAGGAGAAGAATAATGTTAACTCACCTAGGTTTGTTCTTACTATTTTCTGTTTCTTTTCTTGCATGACTGATTCTTCTAAGTCTATAAACAGGGCATATAGCTCGTTCTTTGAAATAAAAATGATGGTTTCTTCCTCCACTAGGTTGATGCTACTTGGCTTCCTTTTCTTTGATTTCTTTGGCATCATATTCCTCTTCGTTCTTTATGTTCGCTTATATGCTCTTCCTCTATTGTAAACCACGATGATACTTGAAAATGGAATGTCACCCTATAGAAGAATATCCTCGACTCCACCTCCATTTGTGAAACAGTTACTTTTTGCATCACTGATAGCCAAAAAACTGCAGCTCATTGCCCCGCCACCAGTGGCCGCTGGCAGTTGCTTTGAAACCTATCACTTCTTCCCACTAACTCCACCATGAGAAGTGCTACACATTACCTCCATTGAAGATAAGCTATAGGTGCAGCTTAGGGCGCAGGAAAACAGAGGAAGATATATAGAAAGCAGCTAATAGACATTCCTTCAGAATCCATTTAAACGGTAAGTGTTTTTATGCATACAGGAGGAGAAATTAACACTTGGGTGAGGCATATGATTTAAGGTTTGTTTGGGGCAGCTGCAACTTATTGAATAATCTGTTGATAAGCTGATTAAAATAATCTGTTGATAAGCTAGATGCGGTGACTATTACAATTTTTTATTTTTTTTTGGAAAAACCAAACCGCTGCCTAAAAGCTGTCATGTGAAAACATTGTTTTCAGCATTTTCAAAACGCAGTTTACCCAAATAGGTCAGGTGTGTTTTCAAAACTCCACTACACCAAAAAAGCTGCCCCAAACAGACCCTTAAAGAGGTGGAAAATCATAATATTGCAAGTGGTGAAGCAGGTGATCTTGTTGTCAGAGGGTAGTTGCGGTAGAGCTCGAGGAGTGCAGGCGGCAATTATGTGGAATGGCAATGTTACTCGCCATCAAACTTGTAATGGGATGGACTCATTATGAGTTTGCTGAATTGAGTGGCGGTGTGACTTTGGTGAAAATATCAGCTATCTGATCATGAGCGATGATACGAGAAATCTGAATGTTGTCGGAAGAGATGTGATCGCATATGAAGTGGTAATCCATTTCCACATTGGTGTGAGTGTGGAATACTAGATTATGTGCTATGGCATAGCGGAAGCATTGTCACGATAGATGATTGTTGGAGTGTTGAGGGAGATTTGAAACTCTTGAAGTAGTCAGCGAAGCCATATGATGTCAATGGTAGCAGCAACTAGGGCTCGATATTCAGTTTCAATGGAGGAATGTGCTACAGTCTTCTTACGTTGAACTGCCCAAGCTATGAGATTATTACTAAGGAAAGTACAAAAACCTATAGTAGAGCGTCAATCGGTGGAATCCCCGACCCAATCAAAATCTGAGTAGTTGGTAAGGTGAAGATCACCCTTGACAAGTGGGAGACCAAAATGCACGGTGCCCTGTAGGTAGTGGAGGAGGCGTTTGAGGATTTGAAAATAACAGACAAATGGGTTGTGCATTTGTTGGCATATGTAGTTAACGATGAATGCAATGTTAAGTTGAGTGATGGTTATGTATTTAAATGAGCCGGAAAATTGACGGTACTGGTTAGGTTCGGGATTCACATGAATGGATTTAGGATCGGGTTGTAGTTTGTGAGGCAAGAGGGTTTTAACTAGTTTGCAAGTTAGCATGTCAAGTTGTTGTAGGAGGGAGTTAATGTAGGGATTTTGAGAAAAATGATAACCATGAGGGGTGGTTTGAATGGTGATGCCAGAGAACGTGTTTGTCGAACCCAAAAATTTAGCTTGAATGTAGTTTGGAGATCAAGGATAAGGTTGTTGATGACATTTTGATCTTTACCTGATATGAGGATGTCTTCAACATAAACAAGACAGTAGAGAATAACCGAAAGGTTCTGGTAGATGAGGAAGGATGGATCGACGATGTTGATGCAAAATGGTCGTGCTTGGAGGTAAGTGACGAGTGTGTGATACCACTGTTGGGGTGTTTTTTTTGAGTTCGTAGAGAGCCTTTTTCAACAATCATACTTTATGGGGGTATTGTTGATCACAAAATCATTGAGGTTGGGACATATAGATGGTTTCTTCCAATGGTCCATGGAGGAAGGCATTAGAGACATTAAGTTGATTTGCCACTTGTTTTGAAGAGCCATGGTGAGAAGAATACAGATCATGGGTAGTTTGGCACGGGGTTGAATGTAGCAGGGTAGTCTATGCCCTCTTGTTGTTTGAAGCCTTAGGTGACAAGACGCGCCTTGTACTTGGCTACCGTTCCATTAGAATTGTACTTGGTTTGGTAGGTCCATTTACAACAGCTAATGTTTTGGTGGAGTGGTGGATCTACCAAGATCCAAGTGCCTTGCTTATGAAGAGCTTGAAATTCTAAAGACATAGCTTATCTTCAATGACTATGTTTACGACTTGAGTATAAGATGTAGGATCAACACTGTTGGAGAGGGAGGTGGTAAGGTTGAGTATTTGCTTCAGTTTTAGTGCCCGATTTTGGATGTGGTTGTCATAGAGTGTTTGCACTTGATATGGTCAGTGTAGTTGTCGGAGGAAGGGTGGATGGAGTGAGAAGAGGAGGAATTATGGGAGGAGAGCTATTTGATGGTTTGAAAGGGAAAAATTTGCTCATTGAAGACAACATGGTGAGAGACAATGGTAAGATGAGTTTGTGGGTTGTAGCAATAGTAGCCTTTGTGAGAGGGAGAGTATCCAATGAGATACATGGTGGAGTAGGTGGGTGGTAACTTGGCTCTGATACCATGATAAGTTCAATACATTACATCCATTGAAGATAAGTTACAGGTGCAACTTACGATGTAAGAAAACAAAGGAAGATATATGCAAAGCAGCTAATAGACATTCCTTCATAATCCATTTAAATAGTAAGTGTTTCTATATATACAAGAAGAATTCTTAAAAGATGAAATTAACACTTGGGTGAGGCATATGATTTAAAGAGGTGGAGAATTGTAATATTGCAAGTAAGTAGTGGAGCAGGTGATCCTGTTGTCAGAGGGTAGTTGTTGTAGAGCTGGATGAATGCAGGCGACAATTATGTGGAATACTGATGTTATATCGTTGTAGCCCACTGGAGTAAAACCTAATCCTTTTAGGGTCAAAGGGGTCTCTTAGAGCATTTTCTATCCTATAGGAACTCAACTTGGGCTTTAATGACTAAATCCTAATCATCTCAACCAAAAGTTTAGTATGTCTAATATTTGAAACCCTAGGGAGTGAAGATTTGTTTCAAGTTTGATATGGATGTTGGTAACTTCACTAGTCCTCTAAGAGTGTTGCTAGGAAAATTCTAAAGCTAGACTCTAAACATCTAGAGAGGGGATAAACCTCATTAAAAAAATGAGGTTAGCAGGAACACACAAACTTCAATTAAATAACATTCATAACTCTAGTTTTATCAAATAATCAAACTAACCATTCCGACGAGACGAACACAATGACAACAAAAATGGTCAAATCCTGATCAAATAAAGCTCATATCAAGCTGTTAAACCATTTTTGAAAGATTATGGTGCCCAATTTAAAGTTCAAATAAATTTTAATTCTGACAAGCTTATAATCAAATCAAGATTCTTAACAAGATCAATCCATCAAACCCAAAATTACTCAATTTCGATATCGCTGAGGCAGTCAAATGTTCACAAAATGTCATTCAAATGAGGGAATCTCTACAGTACATCTCTGATTGAGTAGTCCAAATTTCTTCCTTATTTATAGGGAGACCTCTCTCACTCTACAAATAAAACTCTACCCCTTCATGAGTGATAAACTAAACTTAAACCGGAGAAAAACCAGAGCTTGAAGAAGGAACTGAGGTCTAATGCTTTGCACCAAATGTCCAACAAACGCCACTTGCTCATTGCAATAAAGGCCCTTGTGGAATTACTACGAATCTTGATGTATATTGTGGAGTGACGAAGTACCATATGGAGCAGTGCAAGGACACACCTTGAAGATGGTATAATGACACACCCTAAATATGATGTCAAGAGACACTACGAAGGCGGTATAACAACGCGCCTCAAATATAGTGCAAAGACTCACTTCACATACCATGTAATGATGCCTCCCAAAGATAGTGTAAGAACACAACTCATCTTGCACTATGACTAACCTGGTTCACAACTCATGCAACTCCCAACTCGAGCCTCTGTGATCCATGGACGTTATCACAACTCATACAGCTCCCAACTCCAATCTCTATGGCCTAGTGATGTTATCACAACTCATGTAACTCCCAGTTTTGACTTTTGTGGCATAGGAACATTATCACAGATCATATAGCTTCAAAGTTCAGCTTATATGGTCTGTAGACAACATCACAGCTCATGCAGCTCCCAACTCCGATTTTTGCAGTCTAAGGACGTTATCATAACACATGCAACTCCTAACTCTGACATATGTGACCTACAGACGTCATCACAACTCCCAATTCTAACTTATGTAGCTTACTAAGATTATTACAACTCTCTGCTATAATATATGTGACAAACTATGGTCTACGTGGCTCGCATCTTACATAATTCCCTACTCCGACCTTAGTAGCCTACAAACATTATTATAGCTCCACATTACGACCTATGTGACCACCTACGGTCTATGCGGCTCACAACTCAAGTAACTCCCAAATCCAGCATCTATAACCTACAAATGTTATCACGACAAGTGCAGCTCCCAACTTTTACTTTTGTGGCCTACGAATGTTATCATATCTCATATAAAACCCAACTTCTATTTTTGCAGCCTGCATACATTATCACATGTAATGTAGCTCCAATTCTGGTCTCTACATCCTACAAATCGTATCACAACTCCCAATTATGGCATATGTGTCAATTATGACCTATTTGATTCACAACTCATGCAGCTCCAAACTCTGACCTTTGCGGCTTACGAACGTTATTAAAGCTCCCAACTATGGCATGTGACCAAATATGGCCCATGTAGCTCACAACTCATATAACTCCCAACTCCGACCTTTATGACTTATGAACGTTATTACAGCTCCTCGCTACGGTCTATATGGTCAACCTAAACCTAAGCAGTTCACAACACACACAACTCTCCACTATGGTCTCTGTGGCTAATTGATGCTCATGAAACAATCATTTACAACCCATATGACCAACTACTACTATTACTTTCAACTATGACATTTACAACAAGTTGCAGCTATAACCATCATCTACAAAATTCACGACAGACTATTACCTCCAGAACAATCAACTACAAATTTCACAACATGTTACAACTATTATTGTTAAAATATCGTTATGCATCAACTTTATAATTCAGCATTCCCTAACTCAGGAAAAAAGTAGACCAATGTACTCACCATTTTATAGTGGATTAATTAAACCGAGCTAGATCATATGTTTTTTTTTCTCTTTCCAGGATTTTCCACTTAAGACTTCTTGATCTCTGCTAGTAACTTTAATTATCTGAGTGCGTACTGAATTTTTGTACAACACTAAAACACTAAATTATTACTCTTCCGCCGTGAATCTTTCTGCACACATCATATATATAAGCACAAATGAATTAAGTGATTTGTATTTAAATCTTCCAAATAAATATCTTCTTAAAAAATTTGCTCAAATTTGTATAAAAAATAAATTATAAAATAAAATAACTTAAAAATTAAGTTTTGAATGTTCAAACCAATGATTAATTTAAAAATACTTAAATTTACTTCAGAAATAATTAAAATAATTAGTCAACATTTATATCATAACACAAAATTTTTAAACTCATTATGAAAGTAGGAATTAGGAATGTGAAATCTTTTTTTGAGGAATTTACATACATATCACACAATATATTAGAATTTATATGTTTCACAATTAAGAGCATGTTTGGGGCAGTAACACTATTAAGCTGCTACGTAAGAGCTGTTGTGGATAAGCTGACTGTCTGTTTATTTTTTGTAATTTAAAAATAGTTGTGCTGCAGTTATTTCTTGACAAATGATAATTCTACCCCACATGTATAGCAATGTGTTTGTAACAGAACTGTTCATACAAGCACATTTTATATTTTAAAAATAAATATCCAGTGCATTTACAAAATAAAAAGACACATGTAGCATGTTGTCAAAATTAAGAAAAAGAATATTAAAATAATAATTAATAATATAATAATATTATTTTTAAAATGCAGATGATAAGCCGTCCTTCTTGGACACTCTCCATGCCCGATCACTCTCGGCAGTGGAATCTTCCAGCCATCTGCACACAAAAAATAGTCACAGTTTTCCGTGATTTTTCGTGAGCATTTGTAAAACTTTCTCGCAGTTATGTGAACATTGAAGTCCACATCAACAGTGCAATCCTCTGGTGGTCTAAGAAATGCCCGCGCTTAAAAAAACATACCCTTAAACATGACAAGTAAAAATTGATAACAAAAGTATTTAATTAAAGTTTTATGCAATTGTGAGGTCTCAGAGAACTCAGTAAATAAACCAATGAATGTATTACTACAAGAGGACAACAAACCTCTTAAAAAAGAATTATTAGTTGTCTTTAATCCACGTAATACTAAACTCTTCTGTGTCACATATGCATATCTCCAAAAAACATCATTTATCACAAATTGTAGCACCAGAAAAAGAGAGGAACTTGGTTGTGTTCATTAAGATTTCACATGTTACACCAACCAATAACGACATACAGACCATCCAGAAGAACTCATAAGGTCAAATGTCTTATTATAGACCTTCAAAACTCACCAACACAAAAAAGAAATGCAAAAAGAAAAAAAAACACATACAAATTGTGTGAAAAACCAGAACAGTAAATATCAAATGTATAAGAAACATAAATGAACATGAACTATATAAAACACTGATACAATAAACAGTAAATGTCTTCAATAATCATTACAATTAAAAGAAATAAAAACTAAAAGTCTCACCAATCACCCTCTAACTATATCATCTGTAATTCGTTCTCTCAATTATGTCATCTCACTTGCACATTCCCTGTCTTTAGTTTAGGTCTCGGGAACATCTTTTTTGACCTGTGAGAAAGAGCATCCAAGATGATACTCATATGTTTTGGCAGAGACATGTGCATAATCCTCGTCCGCCCTACAGAAGTCGATGTCACTGCAGGAAGGATGCCGCCAAATATAATCGTGGAGAGTTATCGTGGCAATTACAATTTGCATCTGTTTGGAAAATGGGTAAGATGACATATCGCAAGTATAACCAATTTCTTCTTCCAAACACTAAAAGTCTTTTCAATAATAATGCGTAAGAAGGAACGTGTTTTGTTGAACATTTCTTTTCTGCTCCGCGCGACATTTTTGGCTTGCTCAAAATCAGGCATATGGTATCTCGTGTTTGGATATGGCTTGAGATATCTCCGCTGCACGAATACCAAGCATCGACTAAATAGTATTTATCTGATGTGAATCGAATGATTAATATTGAAGACAAAAAATTAAGAGAGTAGCTCAGTCTCAAGAGAACCTGTTGGTGGATATGAGAAGTTCTATTTGTTATTTCGTATTACATATTTGAAAATTAGACTGTCGTGTGCACTGCCCTCGTAACCGACCATGACAAAAGTGGAACACGTGTTGAAGTCGCATTATGCCATTAAATTCTGCGTTAGGGACCCACAACGACCGACGAATGCGGTCTTCTTATTATTTGGAACATGTGCATCAATATATGTTCCATCGATTGCTCCAATACAATTCTAGAAAAATAATGATGAACAATGTAACTATATTATTTATATTAAAAATGATTGTAATAAATAAGGGAAATTACCCTAAAGTATGATATATACCGCGCATCGCTTCAAATCTCTGTAGAGGTCCATTCAAACGTAGGATTTGTTGGCTTTACGACTTGTGAAAAAAAAAGTGACAAGTTCATTCAATGCAACTGAGAAGTATCTGCACAGAAGAGTATTGAAATTGCTCCATAACTCCTTTTACTGATTCATTCCACAATAATATGTTGAGAGTTATTGCTAACACCTCTTGTGAAGTAGTTCTGGATGAGCCATGAAGTCCATAATTTCTGTGTAGTTTCTTCAACAGATCAGTGAATACCACATATGTCATGCAGAACATATTGTTAAATCTCATTGGGTGGCACGCAAGCAAATCTCCAACCCATTTGTCACTAACATATGAGAGTGTTATGCAAGAGAAGTGCTCTATGTACGAGTTATAATAATCATACATCACACATATTGTATCTGCAATTCTCCTACGCCTCTCTAGTTGCATTAATGTATTTCGGTATCGAAGTGTCTAACACATAAACTTCAATGAATTAGCTACAATCATATAAGGATATGAACAAAACCAACATAAGCAAATAACATTAAAGAAGTAAATAGAAAACATAACGATGAATGAAAAACTCTTAAGTAAAGTGGCATGTCCAAAGTAAATTTGGTGCATGTAAGAACATAAATATCCAAAACAACATAAAAAGTCATAAACAAATAAACATGTCCAAAGTAAATAAACAAATAACAAATATGAAATATCCCACAAGAATCTAATAAACAAAAAAAGTGTCCCTCAAATATCACTGCTCCTATAAAAAATAACGTAGCCAAGCCACCCTACGGTTATTGTACATCGACATGAAAAACTCTCTCCAAGTCGAATCTTCAAACAAATTCATAGAGAACAAATAGAACGACATGTGCTTGTAAATTTTTGGAGTTGCCTCCATAATTTGCATAACCAGTTGGACAGAAGTTTCTTGTGATTGGTCGTGGTTATTAGTTCATGAAACCACCAACTGTGAGATTTAGCTTCTAAGGAAAACAACTCTCTCCATTTTCTTTCAATCAGGGGACGCTTTGATTGGCTCGTAAACTCAACTTCATGGAGGACTGAGCTACGACATTCATTGGAATAACCTGTTTGATCAGCTCCCAAATTTTTGGGGATGCCACCAAACTTTGCTTCACTTGGGGCACATGCATTATGGTTTGTTGCCACAACACCTCTAAATATATGATCCAACTCCTCCAGCTCATGATCGATTCTACTGTATTTAATTTTTTTCGCGGCAAACACCACATACAAATTCATATAACATGTTGTCGGATTTGAAAACAAATTTAAAATTGACAAAAAAGGGGACATTTAAAAAATGGTCATTGCCAGTCTCTCTGCCCGCCACTTCTCGGAAGCATCAGTCGTTCGCTTTACCAGGTCCCACCCGAAGCCCGTTAATCCTCGCTTCAATTCTTTCTAAAATTTTCAATTCTTCTTTAGCCGATCTCACTTCTTTTTTAACTGCATTCTATCATACTCTCTATGTATACTTTCTTTGAATTTTCTAAGAATATTTTGCAAGTCTTCCTTGTTATAATAGTTTGTCGGCATATTTCCTAGTTTGATTTCCTCGAGGCAAAAAGTAGCAAAATATTAATTGTCTCTTTATCCCACATTGCAGATGAACCAGCCTCTTTTAGCTTAACCATTGTATTACAATCATGAAAAAAACTAATTAACATAAATAATAATGTCACTATATTGCAAGTCAAAGAAAAATATGAATGCCACAACATCATCACCAATTTCCCTCCACACCACAATATACCACCTACACATCACTACTACTACTACACACACAAATGCCTTAGCATACCAACACATCCACACCACCTCCACACAGACACAACCACACACCAACCACCACCTCCACACATCCACCAACACATCGTCTAACACAAACACAATCATACACCAACCACCACCTCCACACATATCCACCAACACATCCTCTAACACAAACACAACCACCACCTCCGCATATTCACTAACATATCCTCTAATGCAAACACAACCACACACCAACCACCACATCCACATACAAACTAACATACACCACCACCTCTACATCCAAAATATTGATATCAACAAATTAAACACCTATTTCAACATGTTTTTTTCAAATTGTGTACCAAACATCAAAGATAAAGATAAACCCCACCTCATATTTTTCATTTAATGCAATTTCATACAGGACTTCCGAAATATTGTTATCAACAAATCAAATACCGTCTTTCAACATTGTTTCAAATTCTTTGTCAAACATCAAAGGTAAAGATAAAACCTTATCCCAATTTTATCATTTGATGCAGTTACATACAGGGCACCTCAAAGATTGCTATTAATAAGTCAAGTAATTTCTCAAATTCTCACTCAAACATCAAAAGTATAGATAAAACCCCATGTCATATTTTTCATTTGAGGCTACTACATATAGTGCACCCGAAACATTGCTATCAACAAATAAAGTACTATCTTTCTGTCATTTCTCAAATTCTAACTCAAACATCAAAGGTTTATTTGAGGCTACTACATACAGTGCACTTGAAACATTGGTATCAACAACCATTTTGCAAATTCCAAATCATAAAGAAAAAGCCATAAAATCGCAAAATATAAATTTTGACTTCAAACGGCAAATGAGAAAGCCACAAATCCCAATGAAAAAATCATTCCATTCAGAAAAAATGGGTGATACCGTTGGAGGACTGAGAGCACACTAAACAAACAAATAGTCAGAGATCGGAGGGAAGAGGGAGAAGAAGCAAACATTTGCCAAATGAGAGAATCAACTCGTTACTGAAGACAGGCATGAGAGAGAAGCGATCGAGAGAAGCGTGACCTAAGACAGAAGAAACATGAGAGAGAGTGGAGCGATGATAGGGGCATACAAATAATAAGGTCATGAAGTGGGCTGCGGGTTCGAATCCACTGCTCGCATTTAACATATATTTTTAAGCAATGCTGCCATGCCGTGGTTTCCAAAGGCCTCGTCCAGCGTTTTCAAAACGCACCGCGCCAAATAAGCTGCCCCAATCAAGCTGTAAATTTCACTATTTACAAATAAAATATTTGGTTGGCTATGCAAATAATGAAGTTTGAGCTTAAAAATATACAATTTTTCATATTTTATGTGCTATACATGTAAGTTTAGCTTTTTTTGCTGAAACACCAACAATTCTCAAGGACGAAAAAACTTCAAGCAACCATTTTGCCCTTCAATAAATTGTTCAATTAAACAAAATAATAATTAAAATATTTAATACCCATAAAACAAGTAAATGCCAAAGAAAAAAAAGCAACACAATTTACAAAACATTAAAAAAATTGAAAATTTAGATATGGCGAATTTGGTGCTACACAAATCAAATTAAGGTGTTTGAGGGCTGAATGCGTTGGATACTGGGGCGGGTGGCACGAGGAACGACGGCGGCGGCGCCTGGTTCGTCACCACGACGGGAGAGGAAAGTGGCGGCTGAGATCCAAAGGCAGGGACCACCGGCGGCGGTGGCGGAGTTGGAGCAGCAACCGCTGCCGGTTGTGAGAGTGGTTCCGGTCTGGCGGCTGAGGATGGTGCGGTAGCTTCGGCGGGTATCGGATCAGGGAAAGTTGAGGAAGGCGGGCCCCCGCCGTGGGCCTTATGGGTCCAGCCGGCGTGGCGGAGGAGGCCGAAGCCCGCTATTAGGCCCGCCAACGCTAGAATAGCCACCACGAAGAAGAAAATCTTGGTAGCCTTGCCCACGTAACAGAACGGCATTCCTGTTTCCTTCTTCTTCCTCCCTCGTCTCCGGCACCGGTTTCTTCACCCCGTCCGAGGCGAGCTCACTCTCTAATTAATTTTAGGGATTCTTTCAGCCTCGTTCTAGGCTCCACGTGATGAAAGGGGAATCATGCGCTGTAAATCAGGGGAGAGATTGAGAATGGGGAAACGTCTGATGCAAAGGGAAACGGAATTCGAGTACTAACTATTGAATGATAATGAAGCTTAGTCTCTTTCTATTCTATCGACATGAACTCTTCATCTGAGAATCAATGATCAATAGTCAGAATAGCTCAAGTCAATTGGTAATGTTCGGTCGACAAAAACATTCGTGCTGACTTGAAGCCCATCAAAGGCCGACCAACAACCCTGATTTAACATAGTCGAACAAGCAGTCATGTCGAACCAATGCCCACGGAGTTCAGCTGACCGAGTAGGAGGGTTGCCGACTCGTAAGCTCATACATGTAAAATACCTAAAATTTCTTGTAACACCCCTATTAAAGTAGGAGCAAACATGTAACTTCATATATTATATCGACTTCTTTATAAATAAGAGGATCATTTTATGAGTAAGGATTGATAAAAAAGATTGATTACAGTTCATAACCGTGCATCTCTCTCTCTCCCTTCCTCGTTCTTGTCTTGCATTCTACTCCTTGGTTGTGATTCGGAAGCATATTAAGATTCAATAATATGGTTCCGAGTTGGATAAAAGGTTATTTCAAAAATTATTTTTGAGTTCAAATACATTAATTTTAATTTTAAATTGATTAAAATCTGAGTGAAATGAGTTGGATATATAGTTATTAGGAATTGTCAAATTTGTAGATTGAGAAAATTTGAATTTATTTGACTAAAATTTCTATTATGTGATGGATTAATTCATTTTCAGTTTAGAGTGTACTCAATATTTAATTTTAATAAAATCATTTACACAAATTTGGGAGATAAAAAGAGGAATTTTTAAAATATTTATTGAAATTTAATGATACAAAATTGCAATTATTATATAATTTTACAATATTGATGTGAAAGACTGAAAGACATGAAGATAGCTCTAGATAAAAACAAAATGAAATCATATATTTTTTAAGATGTTTATATGAATATACAAGGACAACAAGCCTTTTTTCCCACTATGTGTGGTCGGCTACATGAATCAGTTTACTCCATTGTGTCATATTGAGTGTCATAATTTAATTTAATTTTAATAAATCAATATCATTTTTTATACATGTTTAAGTCTTTTAAGGCCTAACTCTATCTTTCATAGCATATGTCAAATCTAAAACATGTACTCACCTAATAGGGTCACTACATGGTCGATATGTAATGTGATCAAACCATCTAAGGCGACTCNCTACATGGTCGATATGTAATGTGATCAAACCATCTAAGGCGACTCTATCTAATCTTGTCTGCCATTGGTGTTACTCTAACACCTTCATGAATATATTCGTTTCACATTTTATTTCTTAGTATAAAACCACTCATCCACTTGATCATTCAACTCAACAAAACTTAACTTGATTCAATGCTTCTTTGTATAGACCAACATTCTTTGCCATAAAGCATTACAGATCTCAGCATCATGTTATAAAATCTTTCTTTAAGCGTTACTTTTTTATCACGCAATAGGCCACATGCATTTCTCGTATAAATGCCTCATATTAGTTCTATTCATCAATCTTTGTTTCATTACCACAAAACAATAATAATTATATTGAAACTGTTGGATCTCGATTTGTCCTCTAGAACACGACTTGAGGGATAGAGTATAAGGAAGAATAAAAGAAGAGAAGGAAAGAAAGGAAGAGACGGATAGAATAATAGAGTACAAAATGAATAGTTTCATGGAAAAAGATCCATCCTTTAACTTATGAAATGGTTACTATAAAATGTTCACTATTTATAATCATAGAAGACTCTTTATAAAGTTATATTTTTACCCCCAAATGGGGCTTACAAGTCATTATTTGCCCCTATTTAATTAGGGACGTTACATATCATTTTCCACCTTGTTTACTCATTTTCATGATTATAACTAATACTGATGTTTTTTCGAATCTATAACTGATACTAACACTCTTTCATACTCATAAGTGACATTAAAACCTCATCAATAAATGATGTTGGCAACTTTCCATGAGTCTAAGCCTTCCAATTGGTGTGCCTTTGGACTGATTGACTGAACTAATTTAGTTTGACTTATTACTTTCAAGTGTCTATTGGCTTTTGCTCTGAGAATCCGAGAATCTTTCAAGTGGTAGCCGATCAACTTTGAGTCGATGTCTTTGGTCTGGGCAATCATTTCATAGTTGGGCAGAAATTAAGCTGATTGGTCTTTCTTCGACCGATTAATGAATTTCAGTCGATCGGCTGCACACTTCGGCTCGATCAACAATCTCCGATCAACTCAATCGATCGGCCGTCGCCGACCCGATCTTATCGATCCACTACCCTTCATCGATCAGACCCACACCAATATGTTGACCTTCTTCGATTCACATGATCGATTTGCACCGCCACCGGCTCGATCGGTCTATCAACCACTGTCTGTCGACATTGTTAATCAGCGCCGCCACCGTCCCGATGGATCAATCAATCTTGCATTTGGTATTCTATATTCATTGCATGCTTCTTCACATTGCCTACATTAACACATTCACACTTGCACACTATTATGCACCCATGAGCAAATCTTATCATATGATTATGATGAGTATTTGTGCCTTCCAACGATATGTTCCTCCATATATTCACTTTGTGGCATCCACATGTCACTTAGCTCCACGCCACAGGTGGTTTGCACTTTTACTTTTCACTCTTGTGTGTTTGCTTGCATAGCACCTTGAGTTATTTCTGGGTTATGGGATTATTGAAAATAACCCAGAAATAACTTGAAAATAACTCATGAATAACATTCACCGCATGTAGAGGTAGGTCAGGTGTCCGCACAGAAAATTTGCTCCCATGACCCACTCATTATTACTTGTGTTGCATGTTTTGCATGCATCATTCAACACTGTTGACACATTCATCACTAGTATATGCATCGTATGTTAGTGTCGAATATTTTCCCTTCTTTCGATCACTACGCATTTGTATGTGCATTTCTCTGATTGTCTCGAAGACTAATCTGGTTTGTTAGGTGAGTGACCCATTGCTAGTCACAACAAGAAAGCAAGTAGTGTCCACGGGGATGCCTTAATGGGGCAATACTAGTTACCATACCGTGATTAGTAGATGTATGTTGTGCTAAGATTACAAGGGATCAAATATGTGCCACTTAGGCTTTCTATTTCTTAGAAACTATTTTGAAAAGTATAAAAATCTATGCTTTTATTACTTATATGCATCATTTTTTCAAATTCTATTTTGAGGTTACTTGCATATTTAGTTTAAACCATACATGAGGTCTATTCTTCAAATGTTTTTCAAAACCTACATCTAGTGGCTTCTCTTAGAATCCTTAGACCTTAGAATTGGGTCGGTGACGGCGACCCCATTAAAAGATATGCTAGCCTTATGACATAACCTTGTACTCACTTAAATGTTGTGTTAGGACACTACGTTAGATGGTGTGCTAGGCTAAGGACTAAGAAGCTAGGTTGTCTTTTTCGATGTCATGGTTATAGTTCCCTGTTGATTTGGTTGCCCTAGCCAGACATCATCTTTTGTGCATTTGGTGTGCTTGCATGCTTATTTTTTTATATGAATGGTAGTATATTAGTTTGATCTTCTTGCAGAGAGTTATGCCTAAAATATACACCTCAAGTGCAACAAGGGGGAGCAATGTAATGATTTATTTATTAATCCTTTCTTGCGGTGCTGCTTAGCTCCTTCCATCAGACATGGCTCATAAGCGTTGCAAGTTTGTTAGCTTTTCTGCTTTCTTAATTTTCTTATGTACTTTTTAGAGTATTATGAGAGTATGTATTAGAAATAAGGTACAAGCATGTGTTCCAAGGTGCCAGACGAGTGGAACCACATGATGGGGACCATAAGTTGTTTGCTCGTGTCCCGTACCTTAATTTTAAATCTCATTTATGTATAGAATTAAGACCAGACGTGTACTTATGTAGTGTATGACTGTTTTTACTGTTTCTAGGTATTTTGTTGACCTAGCAACACCGATTCTTTATTGCTTCATATTTGGCTTTGTTTTACTATCCATCTTGCATGCCCGTGTGCTTGAATAGCTTTTCCGCTATTTTTACTTTGTGGATTGTTTGTGAATCATGCAATTCATTTGGGCTCTCTAAGGACCTAACATTGAATTTTTTTTTTTTTTGCAAAATTCTAATAAAATTTTAAGACTAATTAAAATTTAAGATCCAAATAATCAATATTTTAAAATCTGACTTTTACTTTCTGCATCGCCTTAAGCCAGTTTTAAAACAGATTGTATGGCACGGACATATCTTAAGTAATATTTAGGCCTCCACGTTTATGATTGTGGTAGATAGCCGTATCATATGCATGTCCCGAGGAGAAGCTCTCATTCTTTTCCAATCTAACTGACTCAACATAGATTTCTACTTAGGTGGTTCTTTAGCTTGCTTAGGCCGTTAAAAAGCTTCCTAACCCAGATGGGGTGCAAGTTCTTTTGTCAGGAGTGTTTCTAGTTTTGTAACTAAACTTCACTTCATCTCCCTTTCCAACTGTATCATCGCCACTTTGGCAGTTATAAGTCTCACCTCTTAGAGCTCTACCTGATAGTCATAGGATAAAGTTTGTTCTTTTAACACTTTTTAGGATGTTAAATCCTGATTTGTTCATGAATCACACCCAAGGAATATAATATAATAATAGAAAAAGAGAGAGCGGGGAGTGAACATTAATGAGTAATAATCAATAGTGATCAATCATTATCCATCCTCCTTTAATCGTAAAATGATTTCCCTATCTTTAGAGGAGATGACACAATATGATGATATTGTGTTTTTGCCCATACTTTTAAGGCGTACTCGAGTGTTTTTAGTATTTTACATGTGTAATCCTATTTTTCAACTAAATTATGACTTGGTTGGACAGTCATAGTCAGCTTCAAGTCGATGAGATTAGCTCGATCAGTTGAGATCAGCTAGACTTAGCTTTGTCAATAAGAGTGAGCTGGTTGATATAGCTCGACTATTGATCCATGGGCCCCTAATGAAGAGCTTCTGGGCATCTCTGGGATGGTTGGAGATACTAGGGAATCAAATCTTCCTATGGATTGGCTCTTTCGAGGTGGTTGGCTTGGATATTCTTTTGCTTCGTTTCTGGCATAGTGACTCGTTATTGTATCCTCTAATCGTCTTTGGCCCATCTAATGGTTCAACCGATTTGGCCTTGTCGGGTTGGCTTGATCAGCTTCACTTGGTCAGATAAGTATGTCTCATGATCTTCTATTGAGGGGACTTTTTATGTCATATTGTTTCCTTCTAAATCATAAGATCTCTTCAAGGTCAATGATATAACATTTTTTTATGTACAAATATAGACAAAATTATCATTTCAATCTTGAATTGTTTCTAGCTTTTTAACTAGTGTATATTACAAACTTATTGACAATAGAAGGGTAATTTTGCATCATTGTTATGCGCAATGATCCACCACACACAAAAAGAAAACATAACACAAAAGACAACAAAAACGTTATGTGAACAACCCAAAAAATGAAAAAACAAAAATCATGAAGTCTTGTCCAGGTGAAATGAAACACTTTATTGATGGATACTAGAAAAATTCACTCTTCCCTATCATTCGAGAAGATGATATTACAAATTACATAGGATTTGACTTCTAAAAATTGTAAGTGATATTAAAACAACGATGATAATGATTGGTTGTATGTTGGTGGATGAGGACAATCAATTAATGATAGATTTTGGTAGAAGGTTTATAGTAGTCAAACAACAATAACTAAGTGATGACAATTAATTGATGGTGAATAAGTGACAATGGTTATACGGCAATCTCATTAAAGTGGTAAATAATAGATGAGCTAAGATGGCTTGGTTAAAATGGTTAGACTATGTTGGATGAGCTATGACGATCAAGTGATGACTATCAAATGACGGTGAATGTTGGCGGTGATCATTAAACATTAGACAGCTCTGATTTTTCTTTTATGTCTAACTTCTCTTTATTATCAAATCCAAGTCTGCTTTTAATTGGAGAATAATTATACTTTAATTATTTTTTTAAATGACATTTGGATAATTTTTTTAAAAAATATCAAACTAGACCATTGTATAACTCATATTGTTTCCTTTAATCTTCAATCATTCTTTCTGCATATATGTGCCTTAATCACATAATTGAGTAACATTAGTGTCAGATGTTTATTCGACTCACTTATTTTGATAAGCATGCAAAAATCAATTATTTTTTGATCACTTAATTACTATCACAATTTTTAACTGCAGTTACATTTTGAGTCAAGTTGAACCTATATTTAAAGTCGTGGAGTTTGTTTTATTAAAGTGTACAATACAACTATACATTTGCTAAAATTGGAGGTCAGATAATCTTTTAAATTAAAAAATTGTATCAAAATCTGTGCTTAGTCAAGTGATTTTTTTTATAATATATCACTACCTAAGAAGAAAATTTGATTGTTTATGCCTCATAATACATAGAATTAGAAAAAATAACCCCATTATTTATTTTCTTGAAAAAACATGCATGGAACTCGTTTTTGGACAAAATTATCTCCAATGAGGGATAGTCTAACTTTTTTACATTTATAGAATATTTACTGAAGATGAAATTCACCAAAAATTAATTCAAATTGATATAAATTAAAACTTTAGTTGAAACTTGGTTGATATTAAATTTAACTTTTTTGCTCAAATCAAGGTTCTATCCTTTATTTAAAACTAAGGTTTGACCTTTTGTCATTTTCATGTGAATGCTTGCCCACACAGATGTTGCTAGGCCATCGATGTCTTCCTTAAGAGCTACATCCCAAAAGCCTCTTCTCCTTTACACACAGTTGATCTCATCATTTCTTTGCCTAATGAGCTCAATCAAACCCTCTCATTCAAACCATCAGTTCTTTTGATGTTTTCTTCCATTGAACTCTATTCAAAACCTTTATCTATTTCACATTTCATCGATCTCATCGTTGCCTTCCCCGACAACCTCAATCTCTAAACCTCGTCATTCGCACACCTCTCATCACATCAACACCTTGCCAAATTAGTTTCATTGCAAACCATACTTAGAAGCTCCCTTTCTCCCATGTCATCAACCCCATCACAAAACCATCTTACATCCACTCCCTCACATAATGACATAAATTTAATTTCAAGCAATTCTTGAATTAAAGTTCACTGTTAGATTAAAATTTGAATCAACTTTACAATTAGATTCAAATAAAAAATTGAATCAATATGAATTAATTGTGAGCAATCTACAAATGCAAGGGATTATTCTTCATTCAAAGTAACTTTATCAAAAAGAAATTTTTGCACATATTTTAAAAAATAGTAAAATATTTAAATAATGATGTGACATGAAATCAAAGCTATCATTTAATATAAATTAACCCCGGTTGTCTCATGATTGAGGATGGTCTTGATTCTTGGATCACTTAAACCATAATAGTATTTAGTTATTTTATAACCACCCCTTCAATTTAGCCCCACAAAAAATGCAATTAAATAAAAAAAAAAGATGCATTTAGCAACATTAAAGAAACGTTTCACCAACGCACCAACAATGGAGCACTAGTTAGGTGGAAGTTATCATCCAAATGTAAAGACAAGGCCATCAATGATAACAATCTAACAAAAAGAATATTTAAAGAAAATAATGACTTTTTTTCTATTAAATTTGAGACAACTTAGGGCATTTGGAGCACCTTATTTGGTGCGGTGAGTTTTGAAAACACGCCAAAACTCGTTCAAATATACTGTATTTTAACAACTTTTTCAAAAAAAAAAAAGATATTTTTAAACAACTGAAATTAACATTTTCACACCGTTTCTGACTAAGTCCAGTGCAGCTAGAAAAGCTAAAACCCAAAACCCTAGAAAAGCTGCGGTCTAGCTTTTCCAAAAAAAAAATAGTGAACTATCACAATTTTTTGAGCAACAGATTATTTTTTAACAACTTATTAATAAACTGTATCTGCCCCCAAACAGAACGTTAATATACTTCACTTTATTTCTAGCGAATATTGCTACACTTCCAAGCACAAATTAAAAAAAAAAACACTATTGTATCAAATAAATAAATAAATAAATAAACGAGGAAGTACTAAATATGACTAGCATGTTTTTTTTAATCTTGAATGAACTTAATTGAAAATTTATGAATATATTCGTATATATTAGATCTTAAATTATATATATACATGATTTAAGTTAAAACATAACTACTAGGCAAAGATGAACCGCATGAATAGTTTGATTAAGCAGTATTTTTCTTTCCTTTTCAATTGGACTCGGTGTGAGCAAATCAGTGCCAAAGGTCATTGCTGTGCGCGTGCGCGTGAATTTATATAGCATATAGATTTATCTGTATATGAATTAGAATTGGGTAAAACTTCTGATCAGTTCCGATTCCAAACAACTGAAAATAAATAAAACTTGTGTCGATTGAAGATAGGAACCCAAAAATANCATATGAATCAGAATTGGATAAAATTTATGATCAGTTCCGACTCCAAACAACTGAAAATAAATAAAACTTGTGTCGATTGAAGATAGGAACCAAAAAATATAACCTGCGGGGACCAAAATTATAGTTTTTCTTGGTTTTAAGTTCTCTTTTATAATCTATTAGTTAGCCGGGTCGACTCGAGCTTAATACAAACAATTTGAGATGTCTAAAGGGGATAGAGAATATCACATCCATGGTAATGTACATCTTTTAGTCAAGCATGAAAGTGATGATCAAACATGAACAATGTAAGTTACATCTGGAATATCAAAACCTAAATAAAAATCTAAAAAGGGCGTGGCGCGACACATGCAGATGTTATACAATTTAATAATTAATTATTCTCACAATAATATTAAAAAGGTAGAAGAGAAAAACATGTATCTCATAGATGGTCTTTGATTAGGAGGACAAAAATAGCATAGAAGTTTTCTCCATAAACTAGGCAAACAATACTGCTACGACAGAGTAGAAATCAGCTATGGCATAGAACAATACAATAAAAGAAATTTCAATGGGCAGGATAACTCAGGTCTATGCAAACATCCTTACTGGGCTTTACCAATCCAGTTCTTTCAAGGCCAATTAATGGCTAATCACTAATGCAAAGGAATAAATATTACTCCAAGCAATAAGTGGGTAACCTGGTAAAACTTACAAAAGATGAATTTTGATAGACATTACTACAAGTAAGATGGTTTTACCCTAGAATTTTTGGGGGGGAAATTTAATATTTTTATTATTTTATATAATATACGCTAAATATTTAAATCTGATGCACCCTTGCATCATTTAATTTTATTCAACGACACAGCACATACTACAATTAAATAGCCAATACTCACCCATCCACTCTCCTAATGTTAAACCCTCCATATTTTAAATATTTTGGTNTTAACGCAACTCTTTGCTACAGTTCTATAATTGACAACTTTTTTAGCAATGTAATAATTATCTATTCATCATACATGGCACAACCCTTCGAATAACATGTACATTCCTATAACATTTCATTTTTTTATCTGAATTAAATGAAACTAAAATGAGAATGGCACATATTTCAGCGTATGTTCACTTCAAAAACCTCAACACGTCATTTGTGTGTGTGTGTGTGTGTGTAGACACACACACACACACACACACATATATAATGACAAATAAATAAATTCATGTGTAAAGAAAATTGTGTTTGCTGAGTGACAGTTAGCACTACAGAAGCATTGTTATTTCGAAAAGAAACAGTGTATAAGGCAGAAAAGACATGAGTTTGTTTGGCAACTTATTTGAACCTCTGACATTCGCTTTAGAGATTAAAGGTAATAAACTAAACTCATGAGCCAATGTTTTAAAATAAACTAATGCAATTAAAAATACCAAAAATAAATAAATAAATATCAAACATCAAAATTCATGCTGATGTCAATCTTTTATCAAGTATAAAAAAAACAAATCAATCAAGTAATCTCTTAGACTAAACAAACTGATCAATACATGACATTTCTGTTTAGTAAAAGTCTAATTAAAAAGAGCATGTAAGGTATAAAGAGAGAATCCTTTTAGCTTAACTTACAAGCTTATGAAACAATGCTCACATCCAAATATATAACATACCTTTCCATGAATTGGTAGAAAGATAGAGAGCATTACTAAATGATACATTGTTGTTAAATCTGTAGCAAAGAGAACTTTGTTAAGTGAAAGTATTGTCCTCATCCATAGCTTAATCTGGAATCTAATGGCCTCATTTGTGTGTGGCGACGAGGTACCCCAATCTCGCAGGAATTAACGCGTGCAGCAAACCGGAGCGAGCAGATAGACTCACCGGCTGATGAAGCCTCGGGGGAAATGTTGACAAACATCAACGTTTTTGAATCACCCCCAAGGCAAGGCTTGAATCACAAAAATAGTTATAGTAAGGACAAAGAAAAACAAATGTTAATTAAAACTAATAAATTACATTGCTTTTTTTGGAACTACTTTCCAAAGAAAAAGTATTAATCACAAAGACATTGATATTCGCACATAGACATAGGATATCAAACTTGACTAAATTGGGCTACCAGAAATTAAAATATTCATACTTACTTGAAGAAGGTACGTCAATTTTGAGTTTCTATAAGGCACATGATCATCTTTCTTGGCAATTGCAAATATTACATCACTCAAAGATGATAAGCTTTTATTGATCGCCTAAAACAAAAAACGGAAGAAATTATCACAAATCCACCCAAAAAAAAAATAGCATACTAAACAAGCAAAGTCTCACTTGAGTTTCCTTTAGGCGGTCACCAGTTGAGCCACTTTTGGCAAGACGTTCACTTCCAGCAAGATCTATTAGGTTCAAAACACCTTGGACCTGTTGTTCTGTGGACTGGGGAAATAAAACCGGTCAATTAATTGTATAACAGTTTAGCAAGACAGAAGAAAAATAGTCACCACTCACATCATTGAATCCAGATATTCGTAGGGTGAAAACAAAATGACTCCTTGATGATTGTTCATTCATTTGTGTCTTGCCAACAGACCTGGCAATAGAAACATAGAAAAAAAGGTCTAATCTTAAAAATTCATTTTTACATAGAAAAACAGTAACGACACCAAGAAAGAAAAAACACATTTAGCATAAAATAAAATAAAAAACAAGTTTATATAGATAAGTCAAATCCTAACATCTAAAAGCAGTGTCCGCTGGAGCTGAAAAATCATGAATGAACAAAGTGCTTACTGGCACTGAAAACAACATAGAAACCCACTTGAAAGTTTGCAAAACCCAATGAACAATACATCAAGAGATTCTAATTTTTTTCAGTATCATAGATTAATGGGTATAACGGTTAGAAGATCAAAAACAATTTCAACCGTATTCTTAAAAATAAAAACTGCACACAACACTGTCTGTTACTTCAAAAAAAAAAATTAAACTATAAGAAAGAACTGAGTTGTTGACTATATTTCTACAATAAATGTTACCTGCTCTGTGCTGCTTGATTAAGAAGGAAAGAGACTTCATTTATGCTGCATACATCTACCACGGTAAGGTCAGACACAAATGTGTTACCAGCTGAATCATGTTTTATTGTATACAGCTTATTAGCATGAGTGGTCTCAATGTTGTTACATCGACTTGGAGATAATAAATCACGGATTGTTTCATTGTATATCTCCAACATTGATGCCTACAAAAATAAAAAGAAGAAAAGAATGATCAATTTTTTATAATAAAAATAAAGTAGTCACAGATTAACTAAACTGAATTGCAAGATCAAACCTGCATTTTGTATTTCCACCCCTGGTATTTCAAGGATTGACTAGTCTCAAAGATTTGTTCCAACGATCGTGGTATTAATCCTTTTTGCTCTTCAGCTTCAGGTCTCCCCATCATAGTATAAGTTTTGCCTGAACCAGTTTGTCCATAGGCAAAAATGCAAACCTAAAAATGTAAAAACATAGTTGACTTTGCAAATTATTTGAACTTTCAGTCGATACTTAATATTAGAACTCAAGAAAAACATAACAGAGTGCATAAGATCTAGCAATAAACAAAAGGGAGCAGGGAATTGTAACTAAAAGATTAGAAAAATCAACTTTTAAACTCAGAGCTTCATGCAAATGATATGAAAATCTACCCTATTTATAAAACTATCATTCATCCAAAATATAAAAAAAATATAAAATAAAAAAAAACTAACAAACCCATTTATTTGTAGGTGAAATGATAGGTGTTAGCGAAAAGAATGGCATATTCACCAAGTAATAGTACCTATATATATTGGCATACAAGATGGTTACGGTGAAAAGAAAAATAAAGAGATAACTGTAATTGGGAGATAATAAATCCCAAGTTATATACTTATCTTCTCTAATAATGTTCTAAAACCATTTTCCAATCTAGTAACACATCTCTTAAAGCTTGAGCATAGATATCTATTAGCTTCACCTTGTCACATAAATAAAAATTTGAAAAGGACCTAGAAATTTGGTGAAAAAATATCTACCTTTGTTTTAAACTGAAAAAAATTAAAGAGTAAAAATTTTTTGGAAAGCAAAATATTTTGCACAAAATGAAAATCGTCCTTAATATGTTTGATACTTTCATAAAACAATAAATTAATGGTTAAGTATATGGCCACAATATTGTTGTGAAACATAACTGCAAACACAATGAGTTAAAGAAGTAAAAAACACTTAAACCACATAATTTCACAAGTAGAAAGAGTAATGGTTCCATAGAATGTTTAAACACTAGATAGAATGATCGATGGATTAATGCCTTATTTTCTTTTAGAGAGAATAATCCTTCTCTTGTTATAATAAAATTAAATCCAAAGAAAAACTATTTGTGATGTCCTAAACCTAAATCTTTGGTTACAAATTAATTCTATAAGCAATGTTCTGTTGTAGATATATTGTTTTTATTACTCCCAATAGATAATATATTATTTATATAAACGGCTAAAATGAAGAGCCTTTTTTTTATAATTTCAGAGAGAAAATATGTATTAATGATGCTACTTCAAAGGCTCTCCACAAAATATACCAAATTAATCCTATAGACTGAAGTCCATAAATGGTCTTCTTAAAGAGAAAAATGTGTTTTTCCTCTGAGCAACATAGCCAAGAGACTGCCTCCCGTACATGATTTCAATCATATCACTATAAAAAAGAGTGTTATTATCATCCATTTGCAATATGGATAGCCAAAAAGATTAAAATTTTAAAGTTTGGCAACCAAAGAGAAAAAGAGAATAAAAATAATTTATCCCATAAAACTATGCTAAATTTTTTGGCAATTCGCAGTGCTTTACGCTGATCAATAGAACTCTCAAAATGAAATTTGAGCAAAACCTAACTCAACAGTAAGCAATATATATTTGATTTTAGAGCGAGAGGCAATCAATTTGTATGTCATTTATAAATGACACCTATCTTAACATCCAGAGTACATTTTTATAGATGTTGTTGTAATGCTATTAATTTCACCGATATAGAGGCAATAAACAGGCATAAAAAGGGTATAGGATGAGATAAATAGTTAAAAATCCGGAAAGAGTGAATAAAATGATTAGTAATTTATCATTTACCTCTTCTTAATACAATAGAAAGGTGTAGATTTAAGGCTACAAGCTCAAAATAATCCCCAATCAAGCAAACAAGAAAACTACCGATGTTGCACGTGGAGATAGTCAAGGACTTATGGAATAGAACAATAAAAAAGTGACAAGGGGTGAGCAGCAATAGAAACATGAACAAATGACGTAATTTCAAAATTTGTGATCAAAAGGAAGGAAAATTATCATGAAGTGTAACAATATCTGGTGATCAGATTAAAACATCTCCATCAATTTTGAATTTGGGAATGCCCAAGGAATATAGTAGAGGACTGGAGAAATATCAAGTGGTCAAAATATATGTACAAAGAAAATATAGCCAAAACTCATAAGTAAGAGCAAACAGAGATAGATGTCGTAGAAGAATGTTGATTGATAATTGATTATAAATCAGATTAGAAATGACATATTTAATAAGGAAACAAGTAGTTAAGAATCAATAGTAATACATGAAGATATTTGCGTTTAAAAATTACATTTTGCTGAGAGGTACATGGACATATGATTTGATAAAAAGTATCAATTTCAAAGAAAAAATTTTTAGAAATAGAAACTAAACTTTAATTTCTTCATAAAATTGTGAAACATAGCAAATACTTTTGAGAGACATTTTTGCGTTAGAAAATTACATTTTGCTGAAAGGTACATGGACATATGATTTGATAAAAAGTATCATTTTCAAAGAAAAAAATTTTAGAAGTAGAAACTAAACTTTAATTTCTTCAAAAAATTGTGAAACATAGCAAATACTTTTGAGAGACATTTTAATAAATATAGCAAACTTGAGAATAATTATCAATAAATGTAACAAAGTTACGAAGCCCCCAATGTGGTTATAATGTGAACAGAGATAAATGCATTTTTACAACAACCACCACCACTAGCTAATGCATCAAGAGGAAAGGACTTTAAAGTTTGGTTTTGTCCAGAACCCGAAATTAAGCATTAATAAGTTTTGGTATAACAAAGTTGAACGGTAGTTGAGTTTGTACACCAGGAAGAGAGAGAAGTCTAAAAAGAAACTTGGCCACCTAGAATTCATTATTCTATTTTTTTACAAAAAAAAATGGCCAATAATGAAATGAATATATTGAAGCAATTTACCAATATTCCTCTCAGGTAGCATTGTACTCTTAAAATAGCATTCTTTTACAGGGGAAAAAAACTGATAGAATTCTAGACTCAAGACAAGCTAATCTTGAACATTGATGAAATGAAGGAAGTACACCATCTTTCTTGGTGGTATCTTAAAACATGATAGAGACAATGTGCAATTCAAGATTGTTAACAATCTAGATAAGAATGGAAAAGTCAAAATATTGCCTAAGAACTTGATGCTAACATTGTTATTTGAATGAGAACATCTAAATGATAACATTTATCTTGTGATCAGATAAAAAAATGAAATACCCTCAACCGCAAGATATTTGATACCATTAAATTTAATAAAAAACCAGTGATATAAAGCACTGCTTCAACAAAAAAGAGAAAAGCCAATTCACACCAATGAGAGATGTACAAGTTGAACCCATACCATGCTCGAAAAATAAAAGTCTGAAGAATAGCAATGAAACACATCTAGGAACAAGATAAGTAGAAGTTGCACGAGTTTGATCGACACAAATACAAATAAAAAAAATTGGGTTCTACGCTAGATTTACAAAAAATTAATTAATCATACTACAAGAGGGATAAGAGCAAGCTTAAATTGGCAGTGAGGAGGTGCAAGTGCGTGATGCGGATATGATGAGAGTTCATGTGCAAGTAGGCATGAAGTGGGTGTAATGAACATACGAGTGGCAAGCAACATTTGGGAAAGAGTGACAACAGGCAACTTTTAGTCATGCACTTATACCATGTTAAGTGAACAGACTAGAAATTTAACATCTTATTCATTAAGCATTGATACCTACATATAGCTGGACAAGAAGAATATAAGAAGAAAAAACAGAATGAGAAAACACATATAACTAAATGAGAATAAATCCCAAAAATATATATTATCCTTATAAAATAATTTATTAACATTATTTCCTAGTATGCTACTAATTTGAAACTTAGAGCTTTCATCTGAACAGCAAACTTCAACGAGTGTACAAAAAATAAACAGAACATCACTTGAGGAAAAAAAAATCCAACCTAATATGAAAATATTCATTTAGCTCAAGTTCACAATGCATCGGGAAGAAGTGATCGTTAATATATTGAGGCTGCGTTTGGGATAGCTTATTTAGAGCGGTGACGTTTTCAAAACGACCGCCTGTTTGGAAAGACCAGTCAGCGTACGTTTGGTGAAACACCGTTTTTATTTTTGTATTATACACGGGTTGATCCGCGTTTAATGCTGTTGAAAGACCTGATGCCCCTCCCGTCTCCTCTGGCCTAATTTCGGTCGTCTGGATCTCGTGCGCTCGTCTCCTCTGCCCTAATTTCATTTCGCAATGGCTCGATCCCGTGCGTAGCACTCCTCGGCAATCCTCCGTCTCCACCGTCTTGTGTTTGCTTTTCGCTCCTTATTTTGATCGCTCCTCCGACTTCCGTTCAGAGAACTCCTCTGTCTTCCGTTCGAAAAAGTCCTCTGTCTTCTGCTCTCGTTCTCACTAGTAACCTCATTTTTTATCTCTTTGATCCTCTGCCACTCTCCGATTTGTATATTTCCGTGAAGATGTCGCTAGATGTTTTTCCCTTTGCTGCTTGTTCATCCGAGCGTTTTTGTTCATGATATTTGTTTTGGTTTTTTTTTCGGTGGAAGTTTAGTTTATATGTTTACTTCTTATAGCTCATCCGTCTTCCGTTCGAGTTTTCGTTCATGACGGAATTGTTTACTTCTATTTCAGTTTTGGAAATAGAAAGTGGCTCTTATATTCAGCTTAACATATCTATGTTTTGAAAGTGGAAATTGAAAGTTACTGCATCCGAAAATGACTCTTATATTTAGCTTACAGTTTTGGAATATGACTGTTACAGTTTTGAAAATAGTTCTTATAATTTTGAAATATTTCTGTTTTTTTTTTCCTGCAGTTTTGAAAGTGGAGCAAATTTTTTTTTGGCCGACAGTTTTGGAATATTTTTGTTAAATGATTGGTGGGGTATTCGTTTTGGAAATTTATACGGCTGGCATTCGAAGCTTAATCCAAGTAGAATTTCATATATTCAAAACAGTTGGCACTTTAGGATGACTTAAATAATTATAGCAACCCTTGTGTCATTCCGTTTTTGGATGTTGAAATGTTATATGAGTGTGGTATTGTAGCAACAACAAAGTATATTTGTTTTTGTCCTTTTTTTATCTTAGGACTGATTGCATTAGCATAACGGTGGAGCAGTTTGGATGGCTACAAAGTATATTTGCTTTTCTCTCCATACTTCGGTAAGTATACTTTATATATTTCATAAATATTTGGACTGATTTATTATATTTTGAATAATTGCAGAACGATGAGTTCAATATATTTTGGGAAGTCCAAGAAAGTGGTGTGTCAGTGCGGGCTACCGTCCTTGCTACTCACGTCACACCAGACAAAGCTTCGGGAGGTAATTTTACATGTGCCCGCGGTGAGCACAATGACATGAGGACTTCAAATTCTTCAGGTGGGCCGACATGGAGTCTGTTTCTATGATATCACAGATGGACACCCTGGCACGGAGTTCGTCAATATCAACATTTCAGAACACCGCATCTGCTTCGACTGTTTCCGCTTCTACTGTATCCCAGTCAGACAGGTTTGCTCAGGGTTCTAAAGTGTTAGAGTCGGGCACAGTGGGACGTGATATGCTATTACATGTAAAAGTCAATATTATTATTTTTTCCTTATGATTTTGAAATGTTATTTTTTCTTCTTTGTTGGGTCTCATTATAGTATGTACTAGTGCGTTATGGTGTATTTTTCACATTTTTTGGGTAATTTTGTATCTCTGATGTGATGAAATATTTCAGTGATATAAATATTTTGTATTTTCACATATGTTTTGCAATCTTCTCATTTTCTTTTTTATGATTGCGTTGAGAGTGTTAGTAATTTTGTAAAATAAATTCAAATAAGTTGTCTCCAGAAAGCACAAAACAAACAGCTCCAGCTTATTCAGAATAGAAGCAGTTTGGTCATTTTTTCAGAATCAATTATTCTCAATAAGCACAAACCAAACAGACAGACAAATTATCTGGATCAGCTGCTTATCACCAGCTTATCAGGATAAGCTGGATAAGTTGCAGCTACCCTAAACAGACCCTTAGAGTTGGAAGCAATTGCCTTTTTTTGTAGAAAAGGTAGCCTAGAAATAAACAACTAAACCTAAATCAGTGTATTTAGGCCATATTTCAAGTAGAAAAACTATATAAAATCAACATAAAGTGGTAAGCTTTCAACAAAATAGTAGTTGATCTGAATTCCATTCAACAAAATTAACCTCCCAAATCTAAAAAATTGCAAATCCATCCACTAGAGCATTTTTACACTTTGAAATGATCTATCGCAATTAGTTTAGAACTCTAGCTAAATCTTGCCCCTATTGCATATTTTAAAAGAGGCATAATTGTATGTCAAATAATTCTAGGTTACCCCAAAATATAATGGCAATCCATTACAAGGATACCACTCGTACAAATGCAGATATGGGTGATATGTACATCAAGCAATGCCTTCAATTAAAGCCCAAACCTCTAAATTTTGTATCCAATTCTCCTCAACATGCAATTCTCTATTTACTTTAGTAGCTTTAAGGAAAAATCAAAATCATTGGATTTAATCTAACAAAGTCATTTCATATGCATATGACTCGAATTTGCTTTAGCATACGACACGCTTATAACGAATCCACCAAAAAGTAAGTGAAATAAAAAAGATAAATGCAGCTGAAAAGAGCTTAAAGAAGTTGAATTTACCTTATATCCATCAAGTGCACTTTGCACAAGCTGTGAGATTTCATAAAATACATCCGCTTGTGATGACTCATGACTAAATACTTGGTCAAAAGCAAATGAATAGCTTTGACCTGATCAAAACAAAAGAAGAATAATAAAAAACCACTGAATATTCAAATTTTACAGTTAATTTGTTGTCCAAGAGAATACTATAGAAAAAATACAACTTACAAAAAATAAAAAAAATTACTTTTACCATTATGCATCAAATCAATCCCACGTCCAAGATACTCAACACCAGTTGGATACGACACAACTGTCCCATCATCTCCACTACAGTCAATAGTGGGTAAAGTAGGTCGTACTCTACAAAAAACTCGAATGTTTCCTTTCAACTCCTGTAAAACACAAAGCAAAATAAACCAATTATATGAATTACTATAAGCATCAAATTTAGTTAAGAAACATACCAAAATGGTGTTATGTAGTTTCTTCCGTAGTTTTTCTCCTTCAACAAGTTGACATTCTAAATCAGTGACACGACTTTGCAGGTCATCAACCAACTTATTTGTAGCTTCATTTTCTTGTTTGATCTCAGTCGTTGTCAAATCGGCCTTCTGTATAAATAAAAATTTTGAATGCAGTTTGAAGCAGTCAAAGTTATGCTAACAATAAACATTAAAACCAACAAAGACAATAAATACATAAAAAAAAATATCCGAAATAGTTTTGTGGAATTCAAACCTTGAGCTTCTCAGTCGCAATTGTCAGCTGATAGTGCAAACTTTTTATTTGATCTTGCTGCAAAGAACAGGTCTCCTGGTCAAACAAAATAAGACATAAGAAAATATGAGAAAATAAATAAGTGAAAGAAAACTAAAATGCCCCAAAAGAAGTAAAAGGGGAAACCTCTAGTGCATGAGCCTTTGTTAGAGCAATATCTTTATCCCTACTAGACTTTCCATTAACTTCTTCATATTTTTTAAGCTCCACATTCATGTGTTGAATGTGTTCTAGTTGGTGATCACGATCTACCCTGACTTGTTGCAATTCGCCTCTGAGACAATCTACTTCCTTCTTGTATTCCTCTCTCTGCTTAAGTGCTTCTTGTTGAGAGGACTAAAAAAGAAGCAAGGTAAGAAAGTAAACATCTCAAAAGACATTATTGAAATAACAAATTTTGTTTTAAGAAAAAAAAACTTTAAAATGTATCATGAGCACAACAAAATAATAAATTTAAAATTTAATAAGCTATGTCAATTCATTATTAATAAGTTAACACAAAGTGCAGTACAAAGGAAACATTGAATCAACTCCAACAACATTCATAGAATTAACATCAACAAATAATCTACAGCAGAGACTATGAAAGAAATTTTGAAAACCCTAAATAAGCTATACTAAGAAAAATGCAAGCATACTATAAAAACTATGTTAGAAGGATAAAATGCAAGCATACTAAAAATACTCATATTTGATTCGTTCATTAAGCTAACAAGTTGAACACAAACAATTGTTTAGATCAATTTATAAACAAGCCGAAAATGAGCACATATCTGTCTGTTTGTGTTCAGCTTGTTTCAACTAAAAATAATTAAATGATAATATTTATCTATATTAATTTTTATACTATATTTTAAAAAGCTAATTTATTATTTTTAAAAAACTATTTGGATGATACAATTATAAGAAGTATAGTTTTACGAGTTAAATATGTAAATACATTGGTTTGGATGGTATGTATGTAAAAGTTCTTTAAAAATGCTGATTCCATGTGTTGAGTATGTGAATAGATGAGATATGGATGGTATGCATGTAAATTTTCCTTAAAATTTGTAGCCACACACCTGCCTTTTTTATGTTTTCTTCGAAAACCGTGAGTCCATAACATTACATATATAACATATATAACATGTAGAAATATATAAAAATGGGTGGAATGTATGTAAATACCTAAAAATATTTCTCATTTCAGTTCTCCTGCCTCATGACCCCCCATGCCTAGCATTTTTAGTCCCACACCGATAGCACTAAAATTATCTTTGATGTTTACANGTGTGAATAGATGACATATGGATGGTATGCATGTAAATTTTTCTTAAAATTTGTAGCCACACACCTGCCTTTTTTATGTTTTCTTCGAAAACCGTGAGTCCATAACATTACATATATAACATATATAACATGTAGAAACATATAAAAATGGGTGGAATGTATGTAAATACCTAAAAATATTTCTCATTTCAGTTCTCCCGCCTCATGACCCCCCATGCCTAGCATTTTTAGTCCCACACCGATAGCACTAAAATTATCTTTGATGTTTACAAGTTCAAAAAAAATGAAAAGTACAAAATTTTGTGGAGCACAAGGTGTAAAATGCTTTGCATCGGCTTGATAAATAATCAATTAAATTTTTTGATTATTAAAGCTTAAATCCGAGTTAGCTTGTTAGATAATTAAACGAGCTAATTTGAACAAATGAGCTAATCTGAATGAACGAGCTTAAAATCAAGCCAAACATGAACAACTTATCCGTGATCTATTTCAAACACGTACAATTGAAAATTCAAACGAGTCAAGCACGAACAAGTATTCACCTCGCTCAAACTCGGCTCTTTTACACCACTAACTGTGAATGCTAATTAGAAATAAATAAAAAAAAATCAAATACATTGACCAAACAAAAAAATTTAAAATGACACTCATTCATGTTTAAATTTGTCAATCATNTCGTGATCTATTTCAAACACGTACAATTGAAAATTCAAACAAGTCAAGCACGAACAAGTATTCACCTCGCTCAAACTCGGCTCGTTTGCACCACTAACTATGAATGCTAATTATAAATAAATAAATAAAAAATCAAATACATTGACCAAACAAAAAAATTTAAAATGACACTCATTCATGTTTAAATTTGTCAATCATTTTGTGAAAGATAAATGTTACAAGTCCAAAAGAAAGGATTATAATTTTCAAGCACAACTACATACATCATTGCACAAAAGGAAATATAAATATTGATAATAATGGCATGATATTACTAAAATATACATGGATTAGAGGCAATAATACAATAAAGATGCAGATAATTTTAAAAAAACTAAACTAAACCAATAGCATCTAAAAGTGTTCATTTCTAAGCTATAAATGATGTAGTGCTTGCAAAATATAAAAGAATCAAATAACATGACAAAAGAGCTCCTTTTCTCATAATAAGCAGCAGTTTTATGATTTAAAATCAAATATCCTCACCCTAATGGCATCAAGTTGATTCTTAAGCAAGCTGGATTGATCCCTTAATCCAGCGAGAGTCTCCATCATCGCAGTCTTATCCTTTTGCAACTTTGTTACAGTATCGCCGTTCTTCATAGCTTCAGCCTGTAAGTTGTTGTTATACTGTTGAAGGCTGGTATTATACTCTTGCAGCCGTTTGTTTGTCTCTTGAATCATTTTTATCTATTTTGCAACAATAAAGAAAAGTTCATACTAGTTTCTCATATCCCATCCAGATCCACCAAAGCATATGACATTACCTGATCATTAAGATACTTTATACCTTCAGTGGTTTTTTCAAGCTCTTCCAAGAGACCACAACGTAATTTTTCAGATGCAGCCTTTGCCTCAGCCTCTTTCTCATAAGATTCAATAGCAGCCTAAACAAAAAAATTTAAATAAATAAATAAATACAAGTTCAAAAAATATTAGATCACAATGAACATAAGAAAAAAATAAGATTTTCCTTCCCAGCAAATATACCAATTTGTCAGCCTTTTCCTTCTTAAGACTCTCCTCCAGGGACACCACATGTTTCTGTTGTTCCTCGATCAACAAATTTAGCTCATCAATCTTGCAATTCATTTGGGCCTCTAAACCAAAGATATTTGGCAAAATAAGACCAGCATGAGAACAAAACTTCTCAAATATCGGTAAGAATATCAATACCATATGACAATAGTATTAACAAGTAATAATTTTACCAATGTCACAATGTCTTCTCTGCTCTGATTCCAACATGCCACGAAGCTTCTCCAACTCTGCCAGATATCCATCTTCAAGCTCCATGTACCAGTTGATACAGGTCCTGAACTTTTTGATGCTATCCCGCAGCTCCATAATCCTTCCCTGCAAATTCATACCAAATAGTGAAAAAAGTGAACCCTAAAACAATTTTTTTAAAAAATGAACCGCAAAACAAGCCAGATCAAGAGTAAAATAGCCGTAAAAAAGAGCTAATAACAGTAATCAATGAAAAAAAAAAAAAGGGAAAACGAAAAAGTGAACCATAAAATAAGAAAGATCAGGTAAAACGAAATTAAAAAATGAGCTAATACCTTATCATTATTTCTATTCTTAGGATTTAGCTTTTCAGCTAGCAATTTCTCTACATCCTCTCTTGATTTAAACTCGAGTTGGCCTCCAGCGTTGTCTCCATTAGACCTTTCCGAAGCCGGCACAGTACCGCTACTCCCAGGTAGCGCATTTACTGCCGACAGAGGTGGACGAGAGCGCGTCCCCGCCATCGTCCCTCCTCCAATCTTCCGCCTCTTATCAAACTGTTCTTCATGCAAAAGCTCGTTCTTCTGCAAAATTATTCCAAGTTGCGCATACCGCAAACTGATCAGAACCCAAATAGCAAAACCTACCCGGTTGAGATGGAGGCAGGGAAGAAACCTTACATTAGAAAGACTTTGTGAAACCTTGTTCCCCTGGATCGTGGGGGCTCTGTTCTGGTTCCTGGTATGCATCGTTTAAGGGCGGGGAAAGACAAATACGGGGAGGGTTAGCCCGTTAGGATGGAGAACTTAGGGTTTCGATGGAGACAGAGGACGAACCGCGGAGTAGAAGTGGGAGTGCAGTTTCAAATTTTTTTGATTTTTCAAAAAGGTACGATATAATTCCGAAAATACCCCCTCTAACATTCTCTTGCAGCCAATCAACTTGTGTAAAAAGAAAAAAAAAAAACATTTTACCCGTTACCAATTAGCAATATTTTTGCATCGATTTAATATTTTAAAACAAAATTTTATATTGTTGAATACTTTTTACATTTGTATTTTCTTTNGCGCAGTTTCAAATTTTTTTGATTTTTCAAAAAGGTGCGATATAATTCCGAAAATACCCCCTCTAACATTCTCTTCCAGCCAATCAAAAAAAAAAAACATTTTACCCGTTACCAATTAGCAATACTTTTGCATCGATTTAATATTTTAAAACAAAATTTTATATTGTTGAATACTTTTTACATTTGTATTTTCTTTCTTGTATGTAAATGTAATATTAAAATTTTGGCAACGTAAAATATCACTTAAAAATTTATGATTAAAATTTGACAATATTTTATATATATATATATATATATATATATATATATATATATATATATATATNAAAATTCCTTAGATGGAGTTCCCCCAAATTAGTTGTTCCGCAACATTTGGAGTTCAAAGTTGTTAGCTTCTACATCAGTGTTTTGAATACTTAAATGAATTTCATGTGTTGTGGGATTAGTGTAGTCTCTTATTGCTCTCGACGTGTTATGATGTTTATTAATTGGTATTTGATAATCAAAATTATTTTGTTGAATGTTCTTTATTTCTCCTACAAGTTCTTGAAGTCTTTTATGTTTTCTAATTTTTGTAATGGTTTTCTCGAGTTCAGAATCATACGACACAACTCCCGAAGGTCCTGCACTATGCATCCACCAGCAAAAGATCCCACTATTTAGTTTTACTCAAACACACTAAACAATCTCAATTTTTTTTTTTACTTTTTTTTTCAAACAAAAAAATAAATACAAAAAAAATTAACTTTAAAATTTGAAATTTTATATGTCTAAAACCTAATGGATTTAACAAAAATTCTCTTAAGTTAAATACACCGTCGCTTTCCCTGGCAACGGCGACAATAACTTGATACGGTCGGGGTGTGCTCACTTGTAGTTTGTGTGTGTACTGTGAATTCTTGAACTTGATTTGTGCAACAATGTGGCACTACACCTTTGTTCCTTGGCAACGACCCCAAAATCTTAAATTGAGTGTGTTGGTCTGCCAAATTTGCTTCTATGTTAGGTGTTCTTGCACCCCCTACGTATCGCACAAGTATGAGTGGTCGTTTCAAGTAATATCAAAATTTTGAGTCTGGGTTGTCGATCCCACGAGAAAAGAGGTGTTACATTCTTAAGAAAAGTTCTAGCCTATTAAACTAGTTCTAAGCTTGGAAGCATCAATAGTTTTAAGGTTATACTAATGGTTTACTCTAATTAATAATTAGACTAATTATATTAAAATATGGAGGAAATCAAGTGATAAGGTTACCCTTCCCTTTGTAACGGTATAAGAGATGTGTAGATAATGAATGCAATAAATTGAAAGTGTTATAAGTGACAAATAGGAACAATTATTTCCTTTGCCCTCTCTTGGGTGTATAAAGAAGTTTATTTCAACTAGTTTTAATTCCTTAAACCCCAATTTGAACTCATCAAAGCATATTTTTCTATATGTTTGCATCTCCTTATAGGTTACTTTTGCTTCATACCCCATAGTTTAATGTCATTCTTCGTAGTTGTTCATGTCATAACTCTCATGGGTTTTTATGGGTTCACAACGAATTTTAACAAATCATTTGACCAGAATGATAAGTAAACGAAGCACAGAAAGAAAATCATCACTTTAAAGAGTAAAAACCGATTTTAAAAATATTTCACCATTCTACACACCTACTTATTCATCACAAGGTGAAAGGTAAAAAGGAACTACTCATAATGCATAGAGAAATTGCCACAACACATCTTTAAAACAAAACAATCAATTAGAATTGTGTATAAAGAAAATTACAACACAAATAAGTCCACAATACTTATTTTTTTTCATTTCCAATCACCTGAAATCTTTTCAAAGAAGATATCATAAGTCCTTACTACCTTACTGAAGAACCTATTTACATAATCCCTCCAAATCCTCACCAAACACTGAAATAAAAAAGCAATCTAAACTAATTTGAACTCTAGTCTTCTTAGAGGATTTCCCCTAGGGTTCAGAGGGCTTCTCACCTCCTTAGGCTGCCTAGAATTGCTCTAAACATCACCAAAGGTCGGTTATATTCACTGCGTAACCGTTGAAGCAACTGCTAAAAACCCACCAAACAGTTACTAGTGCCAAGGCCTTGTAGAGCTGCTGCCTAGGCTCCAACTCTCTATCCGGTTGGACTGAAATTGGCACCTAGGTGCCACAGGGCCTTGGCACCCAGAGGCTAGCGCCTAGGCACCAATCCACTTGGGGCCATTTTGCTCCGCTTCACTCAGCTTCTTCGTTATTTCATTCCACATCTATTTCTTATTGTACCTGCAAGAAAAGCACAAAAAAATAACTTTCTTTAAACTACAATTTCATCTATAAAAATGTGCAAAAAATAAAAGAAATTAAGCATGCTTTTAGACATATCAACTTTCAATAGAATAAAATGGGTCCATGAGCCCCGGAACCTCTTCTTCTCATCCCCCATCTCTCTTCCTCTCCCTCTCATGCTCTATTCCTTGGGCACGGACTACCAGCCAGATTTGAATTCAACACTACCTAAGAGTATTTCATTAAAATCCATACTTAATTAGTTGGTGGCCTATCAATTTTCATATCAGAACCCATATGAAGTAGTTCTACTCACACTCATTTATCACTTACTAAACCTTGTAGCAAAGGGCAAAGCCAACTAAGTTCCCAATGGGCTCATTTGTCAATTTCAAATTTAAAGTTAGTACAAATTTGATCTAATTTAATACTCAAAAACTATTTCTTCTATAAAATACATAATACAAAAAAGCTTCAAATAAAATCTGAAGCATAAGACCAGCATCACTTTGTATCATCAAGTAATAAATTGGCTGGACTTAATATTTTCATTTTTAAATTAAATTTGACTTTAAAAAAATGGATTCAAATATAATAACTGCACCACAAAGTCACTGATTCAGTCATCTTGAAATCAAATTAAGTGGAATTGAAATTAAATTTCCTTTGAGATAAAATATATGACTGCAATTATGGCTGTCAAAACGGCTCGTTGTTCATGAACAGCTCGTGTTTGGCTCGTTAAGAAGCTCGTGTTCGGCTCGTTAATTTCGTTCGATAAGTTAATGAGCCGAACACGAACTAAGATGTGTTCGTTCGTGTT